>JAMPIV010018141.1:65000-222364 GCA_024509875.1 Oreohelix idahoensis | reverse complement strand
CTACTCGTTGGCACCTTGGACAGGATTTTACATATCGTTTGATTATCTTCAGTTATTCTGGCCAGAAAATAGTGACAAAGCTTATTCGCTGGTCCTGTTGATGCGCTGATCCCCATTATGAACTCCACGTGAAGGTAATCCGCTTGCCCTCAGTTTCCAAACACTTTAGTCCTATATGAAGTGGGAAGGACCAGCTGTCCGTGACCATTGGATTCAGATCCAGCCTTCCTATAAATCAGTTTGTTCTTCATATAAAATTATCCCTTGCCTGGAGGTGTATGAGATTTGGGCAACTTCTTGAAACACGGCTTGAGTGTCTTGTCCTCCGCCTGTGCCTTCCTCATCTCATCTGGATGAGTATTTATTGGATTATCCTCCTCCTTTTTAGTCTGTGATCTGGTCTGCACTGTTGCCAATATCACAGGTCTCGTGGGATTCCCCAAGAAGACATATCTACACCCCAATATCAGAGGGTAGATTGGCTCATTTATCACTGCTGCTTTTATGATTCCTTCCACATATCGCGTTTTCACCTTTATCCGGGCGACGGGAAGTGTCATGGTAGCTACATCCTTGGTTGCAGTTTGAATCTCCACTGTTTCTGTGGTGTATTGATCTGCCTGCACCAGGTGAGAACTCACAACGGAATCATAATCTAAACCTGTATCATATAAACACCTTATGGTGACACCATTACAGATGACATCTTCACACACTGGGGGGTGGTATGGTTCCTGTAGTTCCTCAGGTTTGACCTTTTTTCCCTTTTTTCCAGATGTTATAGCAGCACAATGAGGAGGTTTCCTTCTACAATGGTCAGTGTCATGATTGTTCATCTTACAATTTTTACACCATCTCTTTCCTTGGTTGAAAGATTTTCTTTCATCATATTTCCTTTCATCGAATTGTGGGGTTTTATTTTTATTGTCATACCGTGGCCTATCAAACTGGTGCTTACCTTTGTTCTGATCTCTAAGATCAAATTTATTAAAGTTCTGTGGTGCCTTAAAATTTTCTACCTGTTTCTTTTTATTACCTGATACCTCTGCCTGAGCTGCTTGATACCTTTCAGCTACATTTAGTAACTCACCCAGCCTCTCTGCACCTTGTTCCATGAGAAACTTTCTCAGGTCTGGAGCCATGGACTCTCTTAATTGTTCTATAAGGACCATTTCTTTAAGATCTTGGGTTTTCCCCAGAGAAGTCCATTTCTCCAAGTATGTCTCTAACCGTGCAGAGAACTGGTGATAGGTTTCACCTGACAGTAGTTTAGCATTCCTAAATTTGTTCCTATAAAATTCTGCGTTCTTTTCATATCTTAACAAAAGAGCCTGCTTTAGCATGTCATAATTTTCCTGATCACCTCTGCTCATTTTGGCAAAAACTTCATAAGCTGCCCCACGAAGCCCTTGAGATAACTTTAAGCTCCACCTTTCTCTCTCTAACCCATACGTGGTAGCTAATAGTTCATATCTATTTAGATAGCTCTCAATATCATCTTCTTTCTCAACAAAATGATCTGAATGAAAATTCATAGCTGAGGTTGAGGCTCCCTGACTAGCAGTGGCATCGGAGGCAAAGGGACTGGCACCATTTTCAGGAGCATGGTTTTGAAACTCAAACTCCCTTAGTCGTAACTCATGTTCCCTTTGTAATCTCTTCTCCTCCTTTTCTGCTTCCCTCTCTGCAGTCAATTTTCTTTCCTCTCTTTCTGCTTCCCTCTCTGCAGTCAATCTTCTTTCCTCTCTTTCTGCCTCCAATTTCTTAGCCTCAGCCTCAATCTGCAGCCTCTTAGTCTCAGCCTCAGCCTGCAGCCTCTTAGTCTCAGCCTCAGCTTCAAATTGTAACTTCTTAATTTCCTTTTCAGCCTCTAACTTTCTTTCGGCCTCTTTTTCTAATCTTCTTTCTTCCCGTTCAATATATTTGTCACATTCAGCAGTGACATAAGCAATCATAATTTGCCCGTCCATTCCTAACTCTTTTGCAGTCTGCACAGCAGCCGATCGAAATTTGGCCAGGTCCGCCATTTTCTAACAGGTAAATGTATATAATGTCTAACTAAACAATACAATCTGTAATTAATTATCCAAGGACACCACAGGCACTGAGAGCTCAACCTTATTTAATTCCACCCAAGGATACCTTTTAAATTTTTATTATTCCTTGAAGTGAATTACCCCCAATATTTATAATAGGGAAAGATTCAAAATCCCGGCTTGGCCCCCAATATATGTGGTAAAGTGGGATGTTATAAATATTTATAGGGGACTTAGTGTACTGACTGAGATCAGCTGTGAAGGTATCTGTATCTATTAAGTGTGGTGATTGACAGATGACCTTACTTGCTACCACATTTATACCTCAGTCAGAATTACTATGGAATATTGTGATGACTACGTTAAATGTCTAGGGTTATGAAAATGATGAAGTGTAAGTCACAACAACAACAGACAGATAAACAATTTAATTTATTCCACAACACTTTACAACACTGTGACACTCACACACATATAACACTCTATAAGACTATCTTAAATGAGTCAGGTGTTTAAGTTTTTTTTAAAAATATATGTATTAATTCTTTCAATAATGGGTATCCTGATTCAACTACACAGTGAACCAGGAATCACAATCAAATGTAATTACAAGTATTATGTACACAGTTTATATATATGAACTTTGTATTGACATAGTTTATTATTATTATTCTATGTGTGTAATTTGTGCAGTAGTAATATGAGGTAATACTGGTTTTGTTCAAGCTTGGTTGTTGTTTTTCATCATGACTTCAAGTGTTGGATAATCGAGGAAATAGTATTGGGAAAAGTTCACAGTTCCTATCATTTGAACCAATTAATTGTCCCTCTGTGTTTATTAAACTGTCAAATTTTGAGGGGGCACATAATGTTGAGCTACTCTGGCCGCAGAAGCTTATCTTTCGTGATGGCGGCAGGAAAAGACTCCTCTGCTCGATTGCTTCCTGCGTTCTGGAGACACCTCACTGGTCGCTATCTGGACCAAGGAGTATGCTGTCAGCCTCTGGATTCAGCAAAGCTCAGACCAGGTGCTGCTTCAATAACTAGGACCACAGTCCCTGAAACAAGAAGGTTGTACCTCCTACTTCAGATCTAATTTATAATCTATTTCCACACTGAACACAATACATAACAAACACTGAGTTCAGAGCGGTAGGCCAACTGCTAGCTTCATCTGAAACAATTTACATCAGTATACTCCTCCCTAATGGTTACTACGCCTCTGCAATTCCAGCATTATTTCCTTCTAGTCAATATGATAGGTGTCAGTGTACTATTTGGCAATTCCATGCAGTTTTCTTTTCTCCGACACGTTCTGTTCAGGTTGGAGCACTATCTAGGCCTTGCCTCATGTTTGCTACTGAACCACGCACATATACAGACATAAATTATCAATTTACATTCAATTTTCATTAAAAAGATATCGAATATATCAAGCTTACCACAATTCATGGAAATAATACACAGATACGTTGACTGGCGATGAATAATGGCACAAATTCCGATCTGCCTCTGTCCCAGACTTTTATTTATCAAAATATGATCTGGATCTCAACGCACTGTTTCTTAGTAAGTTTATTTTAAAATGTGGCACTGAACTGACGCTCTTAGTTGCCTATATTGGCGGGTCTAACCAATCGGGCCATGTTTACACAGCTTTTCAAAAAAAGTACCCTTACTACCGTTTCCCCTAACAACAAAGAATTAGTATTTGTAATCCGACTAATCGTGTTTAGCCTTACATTTACTTCTATCCAATCAAATAGGATTTTACATGGTGGCCCATTTCCCGTACAATGGTGGTTTCAAAACATGCCACTGTGCGATTATTATTTGGTGTTGTCTGACACCCTCACTATTTTCTTTTGGCTATAATTTGATAATTCCTAGACTATTTGCGTAACACTTAACATATTCTTTGTCAGCAAGTCCTAAGGAACCCAAATATATAAATTTTAATGGGGCTAAGGGGCTGCGTTCAAAATATGTATTTTCTTCTAGGATAGTCGTGCTGTTGCCACCTCCTCACTTCCAAACTTTAGGGTGTCTGATGTACTGTCAGACTAATGTCAGGAGTTTAGACATAAAACAGTAGAATGTCATGTTTCCCAATAAGCGTTTTACAGGTTTTTAAACCTAACTCTCGTATGGGTAGTGTTTTTTATCACTGTCGATTTGAAAAAAAGTTAGTGCTTCTGGCCTTTCGCGTGGGGAGGGTATTAATTTTGTATCGCGAGACGCGTGTTAGGGTCGCCTGCGTTCCTGCTTTCAGCCCTCCCTCTCTCTATCCTAAGTTCATCTGTCTTTCCGTTTATGTTAACGTAGTGTAATTAATGTTAGTATTAATTTAGGTCATTACGCAGTGTGCCTAGCTCAAGGTTTTCTTAGAAATGCAGTACATGTTTTATTGTAGAAAGCGTGTAGTGATGCAGTAGGCTTTACTATCAACGTGAAACGTTACAATTTGCAGACGAAGTAGAAAACAAGGGGGATTTTTGTACGCCATTGTGACAGCACTGTACTTTTACCATTTCTCTTTTCTTTTATTGAATTTATTTGTTAGGCTTTACATTTACCTTTTAATTTATATATGTGGATTTAGAATGTTTCACGACAGGGTGGCAGCATGGCACATGAATGTATTAAGCATAGCTGCATTATACAGGGGAGTGAAGAATTGGAGACTTCACTACAGTAAGACCAGCTTTATGATGCAGGGGAGTGAAGTGTTACAGACTTCACTACAGTAAGACAGTAGTGAAGTCTTTAATACTTCACTCCCCTGCATCATAAAGCTGGTCTTACTGTAGTGAAGTCTCTAACACTTCACTCCTCTGCATAATAAAGCTGATCTTACTGTAGTGAAGTCTGTAACACATCACTCCCCTGCATCATAAAGCTGGTCTTACTGTAATGAAGTCTCTAACACTTCACTCCTCTGTATCATAAAGCTGGTCTTACTGTAATGAAGTCTGTAACACTTCACTCCCCTGACAACTCGAAGAGATTTATCTTCCACGGCCTTGACACGGCGATTGAATGACACGGTGTTAGATTTGCCGCGCGAATTTAAGAAAAAAATTTAAGAAAAAGTACGGTGCTACGTTTGGCTTCTAAATTTCAACAATTTTAATCTGTGGGTGAATAAAGACACAAGTACCAACAAGACTCGTATAACAGTTTAAAGGAAGTTAATCCTGAATTTAGTTAAATATACTTGTAATAACTTTGATAAACATTTATTTACTGCCCCATTGTCATACTATCGTTTCTTGTAATAAATATACACATTTAACATTTGTAAATACAAATACAAGATTTAGGTTTGTCTGACGAGGGTCATTAAATTCACGTCCCATATTCGTTTATTCTTTACAAAACTATCAGGTGGGGGCTTTTGATTCATTTATATTGTCTTAAGTTCTTGAGAATGGTGACGAGGATATAAACTTTTCTCTGGTATTTTAATCTTCTTCAGCTAGGAGAAATCGCCTTTCCTCTAGTCCTCAGTAATCTTATTTTCAGGAAAAACTTTCTTCTATACACTTAGTTAGTCACTTATATTTTTATACAGCGAGCCGAAACTTTCTTTCAGGGAGATTTCTGGATAAGATAGCTTATCTTCGTTTTTTGTTTATCTCAGAGAGAAATATACCTCTAGACTATCCTCTCTATCAATCTATCATCTAATTTAACCCACTTGCCACAGTGACATTCTGATACTTTTTCATAAAGTGATACTTCACTTTTTGTTCTTAATTTTATGAAAGTGAAATGGTTTTCAAAAGAGTTGTTTGAGCAAATATTGTGTTATGTAGACATACAGACATTTATCTTGCGTTATTGGTATTTCTATCGTCGCAAACAAATTTTAGATGGTTCCAACAGTCAACGAATGCACCAACCACCTTCTTGATGTTATCAGAGATTCTGCGAATCAAGCCTCAGGAGAAACAATCGAGCTGATGGAGTAAGTTATATTACGGTTTCGTTGGTATTAAAGTTACTTTTCAGCAGGTTTATATAATATTTATGGCAATGTTTATAGCATTACATGTGCTACACCGTAATTAAAATTCGGATTTTTTAGTGATGGGCGTCCAGCGTGAGTGTCAGAGAGTTCGTATGCTGGCTTATGCAATATGATGTTAGCAAATCATCTCACTTTACCAGATATAAATGTATAACCTCAGAAAGTTTATATTCTCATGTACACAACATGAACTTGCAGTATCAGCAAGTGTTTTTATGTTATGTTGTACGAGCGCACACTACCAGTAAGTTAACATTATAGTATCTATCTATTGAGCGTACAATATAAGCGATATAACGACTCGTTTTAAACACAATAAACGTGCAGCATCCGTTATCTATCTATCCTTTTGGGTCATTTCTGACTAAAGTAGCGTGCTCCCGAAACGATGTCTAGGTGGGCATGAGGTTGGGCACTTGAATAAAGAGGTCAAACTGTTGTCCATGCAGCATGTCTCTGCTGGCGAGATCAGCCGTTACACTAGCATCATATACGAGGTAGCGTCAAAAAGTTCCCGGAATAGTTGACTCATGTTTGAATGAGTGATTATGTCATAGAGATTATATACTTTTATAAATTGGTAGTGGCCTTGAGGAAACGACATGGCTGATGTAACCTTCACATGTACTCTCGAACAGAAGTTACAGAAGTTTGTTTGTGTGGTGTGCACGTAGCATCGTCGGAGTTGAAAATGTCCTTGATTGAACAACGCACAAATGTCAAATTTTGTGTTTTGCTTGAGAAGTCACACTCAGAGACAGTAACCTTGCTTAATAAAGCATATGGTGATACCTTTAAAACATCGCAAGTTTTCGAGTGGCACAAGCGTTTCCGTGAAGGTCGTGTTAGGGTCGATGATGATCCACGTAGCGGACGACCGCCTACCTCGATAATCAATAAAAACATTGAGCGTGTTCGGAACGTTGTTCGTGTGACATAAGATTAGTGTAGAGAAAATAACCTCAGAAGTTGGAATATCAGTTGGAAGTTGCCACAGTATTCTCCACAATGAACAGCACATGCGCCGTGTTTGCCAACACATGGTTCCCAAAATGTTACTTCCTGAACAGAAAGAAACGAGATTGACACTGGCAGGAAACCTAATCACTGTGGCTGAGCAAGATAGCAATTTTCTCAACAACATAATCACAGGAGACGAGACGTGGTGTTTTTTGTACGATCCTCAGACAAAACATCAGTCCTCTGAATGGAAATCACCCTCATCTCCCCGGACACAGAAATTTCGTTTGGACAAGAGCAAAGGAAAAGTTATGTTGGAAGGTTTATTTTTTATTCCCAGGGTATTGTCTATCCATGAATTCATTCCTGAAGGCCAAACGGTTAACAAGGAAATGTACGTTGATATCCTCCGTCGTCTAAGAGATGCAATCAGAAGGAAACGCCCAGAAAAATGAAGAACAAACAGGTGGATTCTGCTGCATGACAATGCGCGAGCACATCGATCCCTACTGGTGAAGCAGTACCTCGCAACGCACAATGTGACTGCCCTGGAACATCCTCCATATTCTCCCGACCTGGCACCGCCTGGTTTTTTCTTGTTCCCTCACCTAAAATCGGCACTGAACGGGCAGAGATTCAAGGATGCTGAGGACGTTATCGCCAATGCGACAAAGCAGCTGATAGAGGTGTCAAAGAATGGGTTCCAGGAATGTTTCCAACAGCTGTATGGACGTTGGTAAAAGTGTGTATTTGCCGAAGACAACAATTTTGAAGGAAATGTAGTGTAAATAATTGTATTTTTACTTATTTCTATACAATACACAAATTCCGGGATTTTTTGGAACCTAACTCGTATATATATATATATATATATATATATATATATATATATATATATATATATATATATATATATATATATATATATATATATCGTGTTTGGGGAAACTCTAAACTCACAATGAAGACCAAAGCTGCGGTATATAATGCCTGCGTCACCAGCACACTCCTATATGGCAGCGAGACCTGGACGACCTATGCTAAGCAAGAAAGAAGGCTCAATACCTTCCATTTGCGGTGTCTACGCCGCATCCTCGGCATCTCGTGGAAAGATAAAGTGACAAATGTCGAGGTGTTGTCACGTGCTGGCCTTCAAAGTATGTATACGCTGCTTAGACAGCGCAGACTTCGCTGGCTTGGCCATGTTCGCCGCATGGAAGATGGTCGCATCCCAAAAGATATCTTCTACGGACAATTAGCAGATGGCAAGAGAACAGTTGGGCGACCACAGCTGAGGTTCAAAGATGTGTGCAAGAGAGATATGAGGGCACTGGACATGGATCCAGCAACATGGGAGGATGAAGCTGCTGATCGCACTAAGTGGCGATGCTATTTACGGCACCACCTCAGATTGGGCGAAGAGAGGCTCACACAAGAAGCAGAGGTGAGGAGAAAACGTCGAAAGGAGCACCAGGAAAATAAGCAGCTGAGGGCTGCCACCTCAGGGGCGCATTCCCATAGTCAGTTATGACTGAAGGGGCTATTATGATTATTATTATTATTATTATATATATATATATATATATATATATATATATATATATATATATATATATATATATATATATATATATATATATATATATATACATACTCGCGACTGTGTACAATAGGTGCGCACTCGTGCGGACATGTAATCACTACACTAATTCAAACAAACAAAAAATATTTTTTAACGGATCTTGTAACTTTCCTGTAAAACTAATACAAATTAACCCAGACAACGGTAAGAGTTTTTTATATAACGTAAAGAAGAAAATTCGAACATGACATGAGTTTTGTAAGGGCAAAAAATATATTAATAAGTGCATGGAAAATCTAAGACTGCATGCAAAAATTCATGTCCATACAACAAACAGTTTTGGAGAAAATTGACACTTTCTGAGGGCACGAATTTCCGAACGGACTATATAGAAAAGTGGACAGTGAAAATCGCGCATTTAAACCAGAATGGGAGTTCGATTATTTGTTCATTCTCAATAAGGATAATAAATAGCAGTGCTAAGTTTGTGTCCAAGTGTTAGCCCTAGTGAAAGAATATAACTTGAAACGTCACTACAACACAAATCATCAGAAAAACAACGACGAGCATAGCAGCGAGTCGAGAAAGCTTGTGCTTGAACAACTGAAGAAAAAACTGAATCAGCAAAAGAGTATATTTAGTCATGTAAATAAGATTCAGGAATCATCGCTCATGACGTCCTATGTGATTATTTATGAGCTTGCAAAAGCAAAAAAGCCGTTTACTGATGGAGAGTTTGTGAAAAAGTGTGCAGTTCAAATGGCAGAAGCGTTCAATGAAGAAAAAGTAGTAAAAGAATTTCAAAATGTACCGCTTTCAAAACAAACCGTAGCTAGGAGAACAGAAGATATTAGTTTTCATTTGTCCCAGAACTTGAAATCTTTAATTGAAAATTGTCCATACATTTCACTGGCGATTGATGAAAGTACAGTCATCACAGACACTAGCCAGCTTCTTATTTTTGTTAAAGTGATCCAGGAAGACTTTACTGTTTCTGAAGAATTACTGAAAGTTTGCTCTTTGCATGGTACGAATAAAGGGGATGACATATTTTCTGCAGTTCAAAATGCCATAGAAGAATATGGTGGGTTTGAAAAATTGCCTGCTGTGTGTACCGATGGTTGCAAGTCTATGGTTCGGAAAAATACTGGTTTTGTTGGACTTTTGAAGCAAAATAAAATTGACGTGCCTACATTACATTGCATAGTTCACCAAGAGGCCCTTTGTGCAAAACCCGTAAACCTAAATGACACTATGGCTACTGTAGTGAAAATAACGAATTTGATCAGAGGAGGACACAGCTCTCTAACTCAGAGGAAGTTCCTTGCATTTTTAGAAGAAGTGGATTCTGTTTACGGTGATCTCCTGCTTCATGCTGAGGTGAGATGGCTTAGTCGAGGAAAATGTTTAATAAGATTTTGTGAACTGAAGGATGAAATATTTGACTTCCTGCGAGACAACTTACCATGTTGTTGCGTGAGAAATTCTCGCAACATCGTTTTATTACAATATATATTTTGTAACGCTAGGGCAACAACTGCTTGAAATTTATAGTCACTTTTCTCGGTAAGCAGTTGTCTCCTCGCGTTGGTATTGAATGCAGTTAAGTTTGCTATGCTAGGCCGTTTTCTCAGAAAACGGTTGGCAACCTGTTGGGTTATCCTTTTAAGGTAATCATTCTTACGCTGGTTCGTAGTAAAGGTCCTTGCGTCTTAAGTTCTGAGCTGTGGTCATTTTGCGCTGGACTGCGCATGACTGGTCTTGCTTCTTGGTCGATCGATTTCCGCCCACCAGCCAGTGAGCGATTTTGAATAGCTAGAAAGATGCCTCGCTGAGAGGGGATCTCCGCTATTTTTTTGTTCTGTCAGGAATGTGAAGTCCTCTTAATGGATATTTCGTTTATTCGAGATAATACCTCTAGTGTATTTCCACATGCCGGGAGGCGTAATATTTCTGTGTATTTCCTGAAGGCAAGGTAAATTAACTTTTCATTAACTCTATCGATTTTTGGTCGTGAGCGATTTTTGATTCATAGCCTGTCTTCGAAAGGCGTCGTCACGAGATGTTTTCCCAGCTCACATGTCGCTGTATTGTACTGCATCGGTTGATGCATGTCCCAAGGACCATTACTTGCTACTTTGTTACATGAACTAGGTTTGGAAAACCTTTGTTATCTAGAGGATATTTTTGAGGACATTATTTATACTTCGGCAGACGTGCCTGTCTTGCTGAAGTCAGATTAAGGAGAGTGAACTGATCTCATACATCTGGTTATCTTCTGGCTAAGATAGAAAGGGATGGAGAATTTTCCCGACTACATTACAGCCTTATAATGTATTGACATGCCTGTGAATCACCTTTATTATGATGCTGTCTACCGTCCATTGCTATACTGACATTGTTGCTGTGATAATGACTGTCTGATGTACCTACATATTCGCGTATACATTTTGTCACTGTGGCGTCCACAATAAATGATACAGAAAAACGTCACTAGCTGTTACAAGCATCATTGACTTTATACGTCGTGAGTTAACTGACGTCTTTGTATGGATTGCCCTGTTTTTGTATGATCATTGTTTGACTGTACATCATCTACACACTTCACAAAACCAGACCACGGGCACCATCACTCACCTCATGGTGCACGCGTCATTTGGCGGCCAATTACTCAATCATAATATAAATTGGGCGTCATCATTTGGTGGCCATAAGCTGGTTTGATCTGGTACCAGCAAACACGGGGTCCCTTACCCACTTCATTTTCAACAAGAATTCATCAGCATCCTTCAAGAAATTAACATTCTTCAAGACAGTCAACATCTTCAAAATTTTCAAAGTACTCGGCGTTGCCCGGTAAATGTCAAAATTGCAATTTTTGACTGAAACAGAAATTTGACAGTACCCGGCGTTGTTACATGTTGCCGGATAACTCGGACTGCTGTTATCTTTTACGCAAGTCAAGCAAGTTGCTGCTGTCAAGGTTCCAGTGCTGTCGTTTTTTGTGAAGGTCAAGTGCCGGTTGAAACGGGTTGTTTTCTGAAGAAGGCCAAGTACCGATTTCCATCAACTTACTTTTGGATAAGAGGGTCAAGTGCCGAAACAACTCAACATACAGTATTTCAGAAGCTCTAGTACCATCGTGTTAGCAGTGGAAGCAGTTCAGATGTGCCATCATCGTTGGAGCTTCGCTCTTTAGGACGTTGATTGACATCCGTTTTTTCTGCTGTTCTACGATTGGAAGCCTATAAGTTAAGTGGCCTGTTTGTACGTAAACTGTGCCCTTATACTTCTGCTGAGTCTTCTGTGTATCATCTCATTCTATTGTTATATGTTATTCGTATATTTATATGTTTATATTTCAGCGGGTTCTCGGTTGGGTGGTGTCTCCCTTAGATCATGCCACGTCATAGAGGTCGTCTATTGTGAGCGTTTTCTGTAGGGTGAGCAAATTTCCGATACTGGAATTTGCTAAGCGACTTCTGTTGCTATTTATGTTAGTTGTGATGACATGTATTAATATTGTTTTCGTTATTATTTCGCATTCTTTAGTTTTGTTTTGATTTGTTTGTATTTGTTAGCCTACTCTTGACTATAGTTTAGTTTCATACAACATTTTTGTTTATACACTGTGGTGTCATGTATTTTGTTTAATTCTATCGCAGATATCGTCACATTTTTTGTGATATTTCATTAATTTCTGCTTTATTTTTAGTTGATTTCTGCGAACGTTTTTGTATTGTTGCTGATCTTTGTTATTGTTTACATTGTTATTGTTTACATTGTTTGCATTGTTTACATTTTCAAGGTTTACATTCTGCATGTGTTTACATAGTCATTGTTTACAGTTATAGTAATTAGTTAATGGGCTATGCTAATGCACTGTTACTACTACACTGATGATAAATGAATGATGAATAGTGTCGTGCACTATTGAATGAGAAGTGCACTTATGATCAAGAATTGAGTGTTGATATTTCATATACAAGTTCTTTGATTGGAGACTTGTTTCCCACAGAGACTGGGATAATATAATGTGATGTGAATATACAAGTGCTTAATTAAGACTTGTTACACTTAGGTTTGAAATAAATTAGTTAATTATTTCAGATTTTTGAACTCATATTATTACTCATCATGTCTACATTTGAGCACTTTATTGAGCAGGGTAAATTGCTTGGGAAGACTGGTGATAAGTTAGAAGAATTTGCAACTGCTCGATATGATAAAGCAATGGAAGCTGAACAAAAGAAACTGCAGATGCAGGTGGAGGAAAAAAGATTCCAAATGGAAATGGAAAAACAAAAAAGGGAATCAGAAGCTGAGGAAAGAAAACTCCAGCTAGAGGCTGAAAATAAAAGACTTGAAAAAGAAGCTGAGAATAAAAGACTTGAAAAAGAAGCTGAGAATAAAAGACTTGAAAAAGAAGCTGAGAATAAAAGACTTGAAAAAGAGGCTGAGAATAAAAGACTTGAGAAAGAAGCTGAAAGACTTCAAATAGAGGCTCAGGCTGAGGAAAGAAGATTACAGAGAGAGTCTGATGAGAGGAAAGAGAAAGCAAAAATGGAACATGAAGAAAAGGTCTTAGCTTTAGAGTTGGAAAAATTGAAATTGATGAACATGAGTAATGGTAATGATTCAAACAAGGGTTCATCTTCTGGTAAGGCTAATAATGATACTTTTAAGATTAAGTTACCAACATTTAGTCCTTCCAGTGATGACATAATGTTCTATCTGGACAGATTTGAACAAGCATGTACAGCTCATAACATAGACAAAGCAAAATATGTTTATCAGTTATCAGGGATACTGACAGGTAAAGCTCTAAGTATATTAAATATGGTGGATGAACCTGACAAGAACAATTATGAGGTTGTCAGGGCCGCTTTGTTAAAGAAATATCAGCTTAACGAAGACGGCTATCGTCTACAATTTAAAAACATGGTACCTGAAAATGGAGTTGAATTCTCCGAGTTTATTGCAAGAATACGCATTACTTTCTCACGATGGGTTGAACTATCTAAGACGGAAAAAACTTATGAAGGACTTATGGACTTAATACTTAGAGACAAAGTCATGTCGTCTGTCAATGAGTCTTTCCTTGCTTTCCTTCATGAACGTAAACCTAAAACAATAAAAGAAATGGAAGATTTCTGTTGCCAATACGTAACTGCGCACCCACACATAACCATGGGTAACTCTAAGGTGAAAGAAGGTTTACCAGTTGCTTCGGCAGCACCGTATGGTTAAAACTTTGCTCGTAGATCCCAACAAAATTTTGATAGAAAGGGCAGCGGTAATTTCTGTCAAAATCATGGAAATCAATTTCATGGTGATTCTTCTTCGAAGAATTGGAGACAACCTGATAGTACTCGTTACTATCACCCTAATAATTATAGGCATTTCAAAAGAGGATATGGTAATAGAGGTTATTCCTGCCGAAGACCTCAAAACCAAACAAATAGATGTTCGCATCAATGTGAACATGATAGTAATCGTGGAAACTGGAATTCGAATCATGATAACAATTACAATAGAGACAATAATAACTGCAGAGATAATAATAACTCTGATAACTTCAGAGGTAATAATAGTCGCGGTAGGTCTCAACACAAAAAAAAGAGATATCAGCAGGCTAATTCTGTACAACAGGAAACTGAGGGAGCCTGTAATCATGTTGTTGATAATAAAAACTTTGACGCTGTCAATGGTTCTGCTTTTGACTTTGAGAGAGCAAACAAATGCCCCCAATGCAGTACTTTATTCGAACCGGGTACCATAACTACTTTGAGTTGTGGTCACCCACTTCCCGCTCTTCCTGCTGCTGTTGCGCATGACGGGAGGGGTTCTTTAATTCTACATAAGGGTCTTGTTAATGATACTCCGGTCTCACTACTTTTCGATTCCGGATGCACCACTATTGGTGTTAGACAATCGCTTGTAGATCCATCTTGTGCTACAGGAAAGGTTATTAAATGTGTCACATTTGGCGGCACTCTAGAAAAATATCCTACTGCTGTAATTCGCATTGCCACTCCTTTCTTTACTGGAGATGTGCATGCTTGTCTCTTACCTAATCCTATTGCGGACCTTATTATTGGTCGTATTCACGGAGTTAGGGAGTGTACCCCACAACAGATTGCTGCTTGGGAAGATAATAACATGCAAGCTACAAATGCAGTAGTTACAAGAGCACAAGCTCTACAAACACCCGAAACTTCACTGAATAGTGATAAGGAAGTTGATAGCCAAGATAGTCACTTAGTAATCACTCGTGACTCTTTCATAAAATTGCAAGAAGAAGATCCTTCTTTAAAAAAATTCTTCATTCTTGCGAAGAAAGGTGATCCGAATCAGGATACAAATAGAAAATCTTGGATTGCAATGAGAAACGGCGTACTTGTACGTATGGTACAAGATTCGACTACGTCGGCGCATTCGCAAATTCTTGTTCCCAAGAGCATGAGAGTGCAAATATTGCAACATGCTCATGACTCGCAATGTGCTGGACATATGGGTTTTGCCCGTACGAAGTCGAGAGTCCTTGCGGCTTTCTTTTGGCCTTTTGTCAATAAGGACATTCGTATTTACTGCCGATCATGCAAGGTATGTCAGGAGGTCAAATCTAGAGGACCACGACATGCTGCGCCTATCCAGGCTGCTGACATTCCTATTCGGCCGTTTCAGAAAATGGCCATAGATATTATTGGCCCTTTTAAGGTCAAGTCGGCCAGAGGACATCAGTTCATCCTTACATGTGTCGATATGTGCACACGTTGGCCAGAGGCTATCCCTCTTAAGAGCATATCTACTACAGATATCGCAGATGCTCTTTGGTTGATATTTTCTCGCTTGGGGTTCCCCAGAGAAATATTGTCAGACCATGGCACTCAACTTATATCGGACACTATGTCACAGGTAATGTCTACCTTACATATTGAACGATCTCTCAGTAGTATCTACCATCCTATGTCTAATGGGTTAGTTGAGCGTCTGAATAGAACGCTCAAGACTTTGCTTGGTAAGATAACTGAAGATCATCCTCAAGATTGGGACAGGGTTTTACCCGCGGCTCTCTTTGCCTATAGAGAAGTCCCTAATGAACACACAGGATTTTCTCCCTTCGAACTTGTCTTTGGCGCGCGTCCGCGCGGCCCTATGTCTTTATTACACGATCTCATCACTGCCGATGATATTAGCGATGAAACTCAATCCTCATATGAGTATGTCATTGCTCTTAGACAAAAGATCATTGAGGCATGTAAGCTAGCAACTGCTTCATCAGAAATTGCTAAAGAGAAGGCAAGGCAGTTTGCTAACAAGAATAGATGTCTACGACAACTTTGTCCAGGTGACAAAGCATTCGTCCTACTCCCCAGTAGGGAAAATAGACTTCTTATTGCATGGAAAGGTCCGTATGCAATAGTCTCTCGGATTTCCGATGTTGACTATGTGGTCGATATTGATGGAAAGCATAAAACTTTCCACATAAACATGCTTTCGGAATTTCACGAACGTCCGGACTATTTGCTGCCTATTTTCCAGGCAACGGATGATGCTCCTGCACCTCACGGTCATTATTCATCCCTGTCTATCATACAGGATGAGGAATCTACCTTCTCTGATGTCAATCTTCCCCTTCCAGTGGTTCCATTACATTCCACGGAATCTTGGAAAAACGTTTCTGTTTCTCCTAATCTTTCTGGTGACGAACATCGACAAGTCTCGTCGATGTTACAAACATTTCAGGATGTTCTCACTGACATTCCTGGACACACAGATGTCATAGAACATGACATAATTCTTACCGACAATAATCCAATTAGGGTTAGGCCTTATCCTATCCCTATACACTTTCAGTCGCAAGTGGAAAAGGAATTGGATGAAATGATTCAATTAAATATAATTGAACCATCGACTTCACCATATTCTTCTTCCATGGTTATTGTCCGGAAGAAGGATAAGAACATACGAATTTGCGTTGATTATCGCAAATTGAATCAGGTCACAAAGTTCGATGCTGAACCGATGCCTTTGTTAGAAGATCTACTGATTAGACTTTCTAATTCTAGATTCTTCACTAAACTTGACTTGTCTAAAGGTTATTGGCAAGTGCCTTTAGCAGAGCATGCCAAACCTCTTACTGCTTTTTCTACACCTAGGGGTCTATTTCAATGGAATGTTATGCCTTTTGGTCTCATGAACGCCCCTGCCACTTTCGTTCGCATGATGCGTCGAATTCTGTCACATCGTTCGGATGTCATCGCATACTTAGATGACATCTGTCTCTTCAGTGATACCTGGGAAGATCACTATTTAGGGTTATATGACTTACTGTCCACTCTACGTGAGAATAATTTGACAGCAAAACCTTCTAAAGCTTTTGTTGGTTTTGGTGAAATCTCTTTCCTGGGTCATCGTGTTGGTCATGGTCTCTTGAAGACAGAAGACCACAATACTTCCAAAATACTGAACATCTCTGTTCCTAAAACGAAGAAACAAGTTAGGAGTCTCTTAGGTTTAATTCAATTTTATGGGAGATTTATTCCAAATTTATCTTCGATCATGGCACCTCTCTCAACATTGTTGAAGAAAGGTTCGCCTAATCTGGTCCGTTGGTCTGAAGAATGCCAATCTTCACTAGACCAAATCAAGAATATATTTTCTTCTCCTCCCATCTTAAGATTACCTACTCTTGATAGGACTTTTGTTCTTCGGAGTGATGCTTCATCCACTGGGATTGGAGCAGCACTGATGCAAGAATATGCAAATACTCTGCATCCTGTTATGTACATTTCTAGAAAACTAAATGCGGCAGAGAGGAACTACTCGGTTTTAGACCGTGAGTTGTTAGCGATGGTTTGGTCAATTCTAAAACTACAAAGATTCCTCCTGGGCGCACATTTCATTCTAGAGACTGATCAGAAAGCTCTTACAGCTATTCAGACTAAGAATTTGAAGAGTTCGAGATCCACTCGATATGCTATAGCTCTTCAACCTTTTCACTTCACGGTACGAGCTATCCGTGGTGCGGATAATGTGATGGCTGACATTTTGTCTAGATGCCCACATGACTCCAACTAATACTTCTGTCCTATATTTCCATATATTACAGAGTCATAACACACCTATATTACTACAATAGATTAGCACATCTGTACTCACTTTATATGTACACACTATCGTGCTTTGTTATCATCTTCTTCTGTTCGTTTTTTTAAGATGATAGAGGAAGACTGAGTGGTTAATATAAGGGCCGTTAGTTTACTAAACAGCCACAATTATTAATAATGTATTGTACCTTATGAAGCATATTAGTTATTAATTAGCATTATATTGCTTGTACTTTCTCAGAATGTCATTGATGAGCTGAGGACTTACCTTACTATTATCAAGCATGACGAGTTCTAGATTGTGTACTTACCCTCGGAATGCCAGAGGATATGTCCTGGATCGTCATGTAGTTTAACTTTACTATGTACTTATGTCATTACATGTCAAATAATGTACTATTTAAATTTTCCTATCAGATTTGTACATCCATTTTTAAAGACAATATTAGATTATGCTATTTATTGATGATTATGGTAACTTGCATACGTATATTGTGTTTACATGCTAACGTGATGTGTGTTGGTGACACCTCCCCGATGTGAATATTTTTTGAGACATATTTATTTTTCTGTTGAGGTATATCCTCACCAGACACTCTATATTTAGCCTCATGTTAGGCAATTTAATTAATTATCAGCGCATAATTCGTGCGTTTTGAGCCGCTTATCGCATGCTCTTTGATATTTAAAAAAAAAAAAATATGTTCCACATTTTTTTTTTAATCGGGAGGAGGTGGTGATATGTTGCGTGAGAAATTCTCGCAACATCGTTTTATTACAATATATATTTTGTAACGCAAGGGCAACAACTGCTTGAAATTTATAGTCACTTTTCTCGGTAAGCAGTTGTCTCCTCGCGTTGGTATTGAATGCAGTTAAGTTTGCTATGTGATGCGTGATGCCATATGATGATGGATGGCATCCGCATGTCTGGTTTTGTGTAGTGTGCAGATGTGTTCAGTCAAACAATATTCATACAAAAATAACAGGGCAATCCACATAGGACGTCAGTAAACTCACGACGTATAAAGTCAATGATTCTTGTAACAGCCGTTGACGTTTTTCTTCATTATTTATTGTGGACGCCACAGTGACAAAATGGTTACGCGAATATGTAGGCACATCAAACAGTCATTATCACCGCAACATTCAATACAGCAATAGACGGTAGACAGCATTACAATGATGAGTCAGATGCATGTTATATTTCATAGTGCTGTAAATGTAGTCAGGTGAAAAACTCCATCCTTTTCTATAACAGCCAGGAGATAACCAGATGTATGAGATCAGTTCACTCTCCTTAGTCTGACTTCAGCAAGACAGACACGTCTGCCGAAGTATAAATAATGTCCTCAAAAATATCCTCTAGATAATAAAGGTTTTCCAAACCTAGTTCATTTAACAAAGTAGCAAGTAATGGTCCTTGGGACATGCATCAACCGATGCAGTACAATACAGCGACATGTGAGCTGGGAAAACATCTCGTGACGACGACTTTCGAAGACAGGCTATGAATCGAAATCGCTCACGACCCAAAATCGATAGAGTTAATGAAAAGTCAATTTACCTTGCCTTCAGGAAATACACAGAAATATCACGCCTCCCGACATGTGGGAAACACTAGAGGTATTATCTCGAATAAACGAAATATCCATTAAGAGGACTACACATCCCTGACAGAACAAAAAAATGCGGAGATCCCCTCTTCAACGAGGCATCTCTTTCGCCATTCAAATCGCTCACTCCACTAGTGGTGGGCGGAAACCGATCGACCAAAAAACAAGACCAGTCATGCGCAGTCCAGCGCAAAAAGACCACAGCTCAAAACTTAACTGCATTCAATACCAACGCGGGAAGACAAATGCTTACCGAGAAAAGTGACTATAAATTTCAAGCAGTTGTTGCCCTTGCGTTATAAAATAGATATTGTAATAAAACGATGTTGCGAGAATTTATCACGCAACATATCACCACCTCCTCCCGATAAAAAAAAATGTGGAACATATTTTTTTTTTTTTTAAATATCAAAGAGCATGCGATAAGCGGCTCAAAACGCACGAATTATGCGCTGATAATTAATTAAATTGCCTAACATGAGGCTAAATATAGAGTGTCTGGTGAGGATATACCTCAACAGAAAAATAAATATGTCTCAAAAAATATTCACATCGGGGAGGTGTCACCAACACACATCACGTTAGCATGTAAACACAATATACGTATGCAAGTTACCATAATCATCATTAAACAGCATACTCTAATATTGTCTTTAAAAATGGATGTACAAATCTGATAGGAAAATTTAAATAGTACATTATTTGACATGTAATGACATAAGTACATAGTAAAGTTAAACTACATGACGATCCAGGACATATGCTCTGGTATTCCGAGGGTAAGTACACAATCTAGAACTCGTCATGCTTGATACTAGTAAGGTAAGTCCTCAGCTCAACAATGACATTCTGAGAAAGTACAAGCAATATAATGCTAATTAATAACTAATATGCTTCATAAGGTACAGTACATTATTAATAATTGTGGCTGTTTAGTAAACTAACGGCCCTTATATTAACTACTCAGTCCTCCTCTATCATCTTAAAAAACGAACAGAAGAAGATGACAACAAAGCACGATAGTGTGTACATATAAAGTAAGTACAGATGTGCTAATCTATTGTAGAAATATAGGTGTGTTATGACTCTGTAATATATGGAAATATAGGACAGAAGTATTAGTTGGAGTCATGTGGGCATCTAGACAAAATGTCAGCCATCACATTATCCGCACCACGGATAGCTCGTACCGTGAAGTGAAAAGGTTGAAGAGCTATAGCATATCGAGTGGATCTCGAACTCTTCAAATTCTTAGTCTGAATAGCTGTAAGAGCTTTCTGATCAGTCTCTAGAATGAAATGTGCGCCCAGGAGGAATCTTTGTAGCTTTAGAATTGACCAAACCATCGCTAACAACTCACGGTCTAAAACCGAGTAGTTCCTCTCTGCCGCATTTAGTTTTCTAGAAATGTACATAACAGGATGCAGAGTATTTGCATATTCTTGCATCAGTGCTGCTCCAATCCCAGTGGATGAAGCATCACTCCGAAGAACGAAAGTCCTATCAAGAGTAGGTAATCTTAAGATGGGAGGAGAAGAAAATATATTCTTGATTTGGTCTAGTGAAGATTGGCATTCTTCAGACCAACGGACCAGATTAGGCGAACCTTTCTTCAACAATGTTGAGAGAGGTGCCATGATCGAAGATAAATTTGGAATAAATCTCCCATAAAATTGAATTAAACCTAAGAGACTCCTAACTTGTTTCTTCGTTTTAGGAACAGAGATGTTCAGTATTTTGGAAGTATTGTGGTCTTCTGTCTTCAAGAGACCATGACCAACACGATGACCCAGGAAAGAGATTTCACCAAAACCAACAAAAGCTTTAGAAGGTTTTGCTGTCAAATTATTCTCACGTAGAGTGGACAGTAAGTCATATAACCCTAAATAGTGATCTTCCCAGGTATCACTGAAGAGACAGATGTCATCTAAGTATGCGATGACATCCGAACGATGTGACAGAATTCGACGCATCATGCGAACGAAAGTGGCAGGGGCGTTCATGAGACCAAAAGGCATAACATTCCATTGAAATAGACCCCTAGGTGTAGAAAAAGCAGTAAGAGGTTTGGCATGCTCTGCTAAAGGCACTTGCCAATAACCTTTAGACAAGTCAAGTTTAGTGAAGAATCTAGAATTAGAAAGTCTAATCAGTAGATCTTCTAACAAAGGCATCGGTTCAGCATCGAACTTTGTGACCTGATTCAATTTGCGATAATCAACACAAATTCGTATGTTCTTATCCTTCTTCCGGACAATAACCATGGAAGAAGAATATGGTGAAGTCGATGGTTCAATTATATTTAATTGAATCATTTCATCCAATTCCTTTTCCACTTGCGACTGAAAGTGTATAGGAATAGGATAAGGCCTAACCCTAATTGGATTATTGTCGGTAAGAATTATGTCATGTTCTATGACATCTGTGTGTCCAGGAATGTCAGTGAGAACATCCTGAAATGTTTGTAACATCGACGAGACTTGTCGATGTTCGTCACCAGAAAGATTAGGAGAAACAGAAACGTTTTTCCAAGATTCCGTAGAATGTAATGGAACCACTGGAAGGGGAAGATTAACATCAGAGAAGGTAGATTCCTCATCCTGTATGACAGACAGGGATGAATAATGACCGTGAGGTGCAGGAGCATCATCCGTTGCCTGGAAAATAGGCAGCAAATAGTCCGGACGTTCGTGAAATTCCGAAAGCATGTTTATGTGGAAAGTTTTATGCTTTCCATCAATATCGACCACATAGTCAACATCGGAAATCCGAGAGACTATTGCATACGGACCTTTCCATGCAATAAGAAGTCTATTTTCCCTACTGGGGAGTAGGACGAATGCTTTGTCACCTGGACAAAGTTGTCGTAGACATCTATTCTTGTTAGCAAACTGTCTTGCCTTCTCTTTAGCAATTTCTGATGAAGCAGTTGCTAGCTTACATGCCTCAATGATCTTTTGTCTAAGAGCAATGACATACTCATATGAGGATTGAGTTTCATCGCTAATATCATCGGCAGTGATGAGATCGTGTAATAAAGACATAGGGCCGCGTGGACGCGCGCCAAAGACAAGTTCGAAGGGAGAAAATCCTGTGTGTTCATTAGGGACTTCTCTATAGGCAAAGAGAGCCGCGGGTAAAACCCTGTCCCAATCTTGAGGATGATCTTCAGTTATCTTACCAAGCAAAGTCTTGAGCGTTCTATTCAGACGCTCAACTAACCCATTAGACATAGGATGGTAGATACTACTGAGAGATCGTTCAATATGTAAGGTAGACATTACCTGTGACATAGTGTCAGATATGAGTTGAGTGCCATGGTCTGACAATATTTCTCTGGGGAACCCCAAGCGAGAAAATATCAACCAAAGAGCATCTGCGATATCTGTAGTAGATATGCTCTTAAGAGGAATAGCCTCTGGCCAACGTGTGCACATATCGACACATGTAAGGATAAACTGATGTCCTCTGGCCGACTTGACCTTAAAAGGGCCAATAATATCTATGGCCATTTTCTGAAACGGCCGAATAGGAATGTCAGCAGCCTGGATAGGCGCAGCATGTCGTGGTCCTCTAGATTTGACCTCCTGACATACCTTGCATGATCGGCAGTAAATACGAATGTCCTTATTGACAAAAGGCCAAAAGAAAGCCGCAAGGACTCTCGACTTCGTACGGGAAAAACCCATATGTCCAGCACATTGCGAGTCATGAGCATGTTGTAATATTTGCACTCTCATGCTCTTGGGAACACGAATTTGCGAATGTGCCGACGTAGTCGAATCTTGTACCATACGTACAAGTACGCCGTTTCTCATTGCAATCCAAGATTTTCTATTTGTATCCTGATTCGGATCACCTTTCTTCGCAAGAAGAAGAATTTTTTTAAAGAAGGATCTTCTTCTTGCAATTTTATGAAAGAGTCACGAGTAATCACTAAGTGACTATCTTGGCTATCAACTTCATTATCACTATTCAGTGAAGTTTCGGGTGTTTGTAGAGCTTGTGCTCTTGTAACTACTGCATTTGTAGCTTGCATGTTATTATCTTCCCAAGCAGCAATCTGCTGTGGGGTACACTCCCTAACTCCGTGAATACGACCAATAATAAGGTCCGCAATAGGATTAGGTAAGAGACAAGCATGCACATCTCCAGTAAAGAAAGGAGTGGCAATGCGAATTACAGCAGTAGGATATTTTTCTAGAGTGCCGCCAAATGTGACACATTTAATAACCCTTCCTGTAGCACAAGATGGATCTACAAGCGATTGTCTAACACCAATAGTGGTGCATCCGGAATCGAAAAGTAGTGAGACCGGAGTATCATTAACAAGACCCTTATGTAGAATTAAAGAACCCCTCCCGTCATGCGCAACAGCAGCAGGAAGAGCGGGAAGTGGGTGACCACAACTCAAAGTAGTTATGGTACCCGGTTCGAATAAAGTACTGCATTGGGGGCATTTGTTTGCTCTCTCAAAGTCAAAAGCAGAACCAGTGACAGCGTCAAAGTTTTTACTATCAACAACATGATTACAGGCTCCCTCAGTTTCCTGTTGTACAGCATTAGCCTGCTGATATCTCTTTTTTTTGTGTTGAGATCTACCCCGACTATTATTACCTCTGAAGTTATCAGAGTTATTATTATCTCTGCAGTTATTATTGTCTCTATTGTAATTGTTATCCTGGTTCGAATTCCAGTTTCCACGATTACTATCATGTTCACATTGATGCGAACATCTATTTGTTTGGTTCTGAGGTCTTCGGCAGGAATAACCTCTATTACCATATCCTCTTTTGAAATGCTTATAATTATTAGGGTGATAGTAACGAGTACTATCAGGTTGTCTCCAATTCTTCGAAGAAGAATCACCATGAAATTGATTTCCATGATTTTGACAGAAATTACCGCTACTCTTTCTATCAAAATTTTGTTGGAATCTACGAGCAAAGTTTTGGCCATACGGAGCTGCCGAAGCAACTGGTAAACCTTCTTTCACCTTAGAGTTACCCATGGTTATGTGTGGGTGCGCAGTTACGTATTGGCAACAGAAATCTTCCATTTCTTTTATTGTTTTAGGTTTACGTTCATGAAGGAAAGCAAGGAAAGACTCATTGACAGACGACATGACTTTGTCTCTAAGTATTAAGTCCATAAGTCCTTCATAAGTTTTCTCCGTCTTAGATAGTTCAACCCATCGTGAGAAAGTAATGCGTATTCTTGCAATAAACTCGGAGAATTCAACTCCATTTTCAGGTAACATGTTTTTAAATTGTAGACGATAGCCGTCTTCGTTAAGCTGATATTTCTTTAACAAAGCGGCCCTGACAACCTCATAATTGTTCTTGTCAGGTTCATCCACCATATTTAATATACTTAGAGCTTTACCTGTCAGTATCCCTGATAACTGATAAACATATTTTGCTTTGTCTATGTTATGAGCTGTACATGCTTGTTCAAATCTGTCCAGATAGAACATTATGTCATCACTGGAAGGACTAAATGTTGGTAACTTAATCTTAAAAGTATCATTATTAGCCTTACCAGAAGATGAACCCTTGTTTGAGTCATTACCATTACTCATGCTTGTCAATTTCAATTTTTCCAACTCTAAAGCTAAGACCTTTTCTTCATGTTCCATTTTTGCTTTCTCTTTCCTCTCATCAGACTCTCTCTGTAATCTTCTTTCCTCAGCCTGAGCCTCTTTTTGAAGTCTTTCATTTTCAGCTTCTAGCTGTAGCTGGAGTTTTCTCTCCTCAGCTTCTGATTCCCTTTTTTGTTTTTCCATTTCCATTTGGCATCTTTTTTCATCCACCTGCATCTGCAGTTTCTTTTGTTCAGCTTCCATTGCTTTATCATATCGAGCAGTTGCAAATTCTTCTAACTTATCACCAGTCTTCCCAAGCAATTTACCCTGCTCAATAAAGTGCTCAAATGTAGACATGTTGTCTAACATATGAGTCCAAAACCTGAAATAATTAACTAATTTATTTCAAACCTAAGTGTAACAAGTCTTAATTAAGCACTTGTATATTCACATCACATTATATTATCCCAGTCTCTGTGGGAAACAAGTCTCCAATCAAAGAACTTGTATATGAAATATCAGCACTCAATTCTTGGTCATAAGTGCACTTCTCATTCAATAGTGCACGACACTATTCATCATTCATTTATCATCAGTGTAGTAGTAACAGTGCATTAGCATAGCCCATTAACTAATTACTATAACTGTAAACAATGACTATGTAAACACATGCAGAATGTAAACATTGAAAATGTAAACAATGCAAACAATGTAAACAATAACAATGTAAACAATAACAAAGATCAGCAACAATACAAAAACGTTCGCAGAAATCAACTAAAAATAAAGCAGAAATTAATGAAATATCACAAAAAATGTGACGATATCTGCGCTATAATTAAACAAAATACATGACACCACAGTGTATAAACAAAAATGTTGTATGAAACTAAATTATAGACAAGAGTAGGCTAACAAATACAAACAAATCAAAACAAAACTAAAGAATGCGAAATAATAACGAAAACAATATTAAAACATGTCATCACAGCTAACATAAATAGCAACAGAAGTCGCTTAGCAAATTCCAGTATCGGAAATTTGCAAACCCTACAGAAAACGCTCACAATAGACGACCTCTATGACGTGGCATAATCTAACGGAGACACCACCCAACCGAGAACCCGCTGAAATATAAACATATAAATATACAAATAACATATAGACATATAACATATAGAATGAGATGATACACAGAAGACTCAGCAGAAGTATAAGGGCACAGTTTACATACAAACAGACCACTTAACTTATAGGCTTCCAATCGTAGAACAGCAGAAAAAACGGATGTCAATCAACGTCCTAAAGAGCGAAGCTCCAACGATGATGGCACATCTGAACTGCTTCCACTGCTAACACGATGGTACAAGAGCTTCTGAACTACTGTGTGTTGAGTTGTTTCGGCACTTGACCTTCTAATCCAAAAGTAAGTTGATGGAAATCGGTTCTTGGCCTTCTTCAGAAAACAACCCGTTTCAACCGGCACTTGACCTTCACAAAAACGACAGCACTGGAACCTTGACAGCAGCAACTTGCTTGACTTGCGTAAAAGATAACAGCAGTCCGAGTTATCCGGCAACATGTAACAACGCCGGGTACTGTCAAATTCTTGTTTCCGTCAAAAAGTTGAAATTTTGACTTTTACCGGGCAACGCCGAGTACTTTGAAAATTTTGAAGATGTTGACTGTATTGAAGAATGTTAATTTCTTGAAGGATGCTGATGAATTCTTGTTGAAAATGAAGTGGGTAAGGGACCCCGTGTTTGCTGGTACCAGAATCAAACCAGCTTATGGCCACCAAATGATGCGTGATGCCATATGATGATGGATGGCATCCGCATGTCTGGTTTTGTGTAGTGTGCAGATGTGTTCAGTCAAACAATATTCATACAAAAATAACAGGGCAATCCACATAGGACGTCAGTAAACTCACGACGTATAAAGTCAATGATTCTTGTAACAGCCGTTGACGTTTTTCTTCATTATTTATTGTGGACGCCACAGTGACAAAATGGTTACGCGAATATGTAGGCACATCAAACAGTCATTATCACCGCAACATTCAATACAGCAATAGACGGTAGACAGCATTACAATGATGAGTCAGATGCATGTTATATTTCATAGTGCTGTAAATGTAGTCAGGTGAAAAACTCCATCCTTTTCTATAACAGCGAGGAGATAACCAGATGTATGAGATCAGTTCACTCTCCTTAGTCTGACTTCAGCAAGACAGACACGTCTGCCGAAGTATAAATAATGTCCTCAAAAATATCCTCTAGATAATAAAGGTTTTCCAAACCTAGTTCATTTAACAAAGTAGCAAGTAATGGTCCTTGGGACATGCATCAACCGATGCAGTACAATACAGCGACATGTGAGCTGGGAAAACATCTCGTGACGACGACTTTCGAAGACAGGCTATGAATCGAAATCGCTCACGACCCAAAATCGATAGAGTTAATGAAAAGTCAATTTACCTTGCCTTCAGGAAATACACAGAAATATCACGCCTCCCGACATGTGGGAAACACTAGAGGTATTATCTCGAATAAACGAAATATCCATTAAGAGGACTACACATCCCTGACAGAACAAAAAATGCGGAGATCCCCTCTTCAACGAGGCATCTCTTTCGCCATTCAAATCGCTCACTCCACTAGTGGTGGGCGGAAACCGATCGACCAAAAAACAAGACCAGTCATGCGCAGTCCAGCGCAAAAAGACCACAGCTCAAAACTTAACTGCATTCAATACCAACGCGGGAAGACAAATGCTTACCGAGAAAAGTGACTATAAATTTCAAGCAGTTGTTGCCCTTGCGTTATAAAATAGATATTGTAATAAAACGATGTTGCGAGAATTTATCACGCAACACTATGCTAGGCCGTTTTCTCAGAAAACGGTTGGCAACCTGTTGGGTTATCCTTTTAAGGTAATCATTCTTACGCTGGTTCGTAGTAAAGGTCCTTGCGTCTTAAGTTCTGAGCTGTGGTCATTTTGCGCTGGACTGCGCATGACTGGTCTTGCTTCTTGGTCGATCGATTTCCGCCCACCAGCCAGTGAGCGATTTTGAATAGCTAGAAAGATGCCTCGCTGAGAGGGGATCTCCGCTATTTTTTTGTTCTGTCAGGGATGTGTAGTCCTCTTAATGGATATTTCGTTTATTCGAGATAATACCTCTAGTGTTTCCCACATGTCGGGAGGCGTGATATTTCTGTGTATTTCCTGAAGGCAAGGTAAATTGACTTTTCATTAACTCTATCGATTTTTGGTCGTGAGCGATTTTTGATTCATAGCCTGTCTTCGAAAGGCGTCGTCACGAGATGTTTTCCCAGCTCACATGTCGCTGTATTGTACTGCATCGGTTGATGCATGTCCCAAGGACCATTACTTGCTACTTTGTTACATGAACTAGGCTTGGAAAACCTTTGTTAACTAGAGGATATTTTTGAGGACATTATTTATACTTCGGCAGACGTGCCTGTCTTGCTGAAGTCAGATTAAGGAGAGTGAACTGATCTCATACATCTGGTTATCTTCTGGCTAAGATAGAAAGGGATGGAGAATTTTCCCGACTACATTACAGCCTTATAATGTATTGACATGTCTGTGAATCACCTTTATTATGATGCTGTCTACCGTCCATTGCTATACTGACATTGTTGCTGTGATAATGACTGTCTGATGTACCTACATATTCGCGTATACATTTTGTCACTGTGGCGTCCACAATAAATGATACAGAAAAACGTCAACGGCTGTTACAAGACTCATTGACTTTATACGTCGTGAGTTTACTGACGTCCTATGTGGATTGCCCTGTTATTGTTGTATGAACATTGTTTTGACTGAACACATCTACACACTACACAAAACCAGACATGCGGATACCATCCATCATCATATGGCATCACGCATCATTTGGTGGCCATTAAGCATAATATTGAATTGGTACCATCAAACATGTTCCCTTACCCATCTTCAAAATAAACAAAGATATTCATCAGCATCCTTCAGAAATTGGCATTTCTTCAAGACAGTCAACATAACAAAATTTTCAAAGTACTGAATTTGCAGTTACCCGGAAAAAGTCAAAAATTTCAACTTTTTGACGGAAACAATGTTAATTTGAAAGTAAACTGAGCGTATTTAGTCATGTCTTTGCAAAAGAATGCTGTTTCATTTTCCTTGTTAAACAGCTGTCCGAGCAAGAGAGTGTTAACTTCAGGAGGTACACAGATGACATTGAACAGCTGATTTCTGAAGTTCAAGTCAATTTCAAATTTTGTGTTTCTGTCCACAAAAGGCCAAGTAACAATTTCCATTCAACTTACTTTTGGAGTTAGCAGAACTACAAGTGCCGTTAAACACCAACATACCCATTCATCAAGCACAAGTACCATCGGAGCTAGCATTTGTGGAAATTACTACAAAGGGATGTTACCATCATCGTTGGAAAACGGGCCCTAAAAGGACTCTATACTTGGTAGCATCCGTATCTTTCTGCTGTTCTAACATTTTCTGCCTATGAAGCTTATCAAATGGACCTGTTTGTATGTAAACTGACTCTTATACTTCTGCTGTTCTTCAGAATATCATCTCATTCATCAGTTGTTCCACAACGAAGGTATGGCTGTATATGGATTCGTAACGTCTTCTGTCTCTTGTCTTGATTTCTGACAGCGGGTTCCTGTCTCGGTTGGTGTTGATAAAGGTGGAATTAGGATGCCGTCAAATTACCACCTCTATCGACACCAGGTATTACAATGCAAGATGTGGGTGTCTTATCTGGTTTAGATTGTTGCTGTGTGTGTGTTGCAGTAGAACAGTTCAGGGTACACCACAGGCAACATGACGTGTAGAGTCATAGAAATGGTAACTTCGCTTTAGGTTTATACCATTTATTGCACGCCACAAAACAGTCATGATACTTATGTTATCATCGGCATAGTACAACGAATGCAGCATTCAAACTCATGTTAACTGACAGTCATGTAGAAGTCAATACTCAATAGTTGTATGGAAAACAAATATCATAGCGAAGCTTGATAAATAATACATATAACTTCTGCAACCGTGGTCAGCTGCAGATCCTTAATGTTCATAGACAATAATAATTATTCCTTCCTGATGCTAGCAGATCAGATGTATACAATACGTCCGTTTACTGTCTGCACGTGAGTAGCATACATGGATTACAGGTCAGCTCGACCTTTATAACCTTCCTAAGTCTAACCATCTGACTTGGACGTGATCTCTGATATAACGAATCCTGGAACACAGACAATAGTCTTGTTGGTCTAGAGCGACCCATAGATATATAACTAGTTCAGGTATAAAGATACCGGTGACTTAATCCTAGTCAAAGTACCTCTCCATTTTGAATCACACAGGCGAGCAAAAAAGGCGACAAAATGACGAACCTCTAGATGATAGCCTAAAGTTCGATACAAGAGGAATTACCTTATTTCGGAAAATCAACCATGAACATATGCCTCCAGGCAGGCTTGAATAATACGGGGAAATAGTCTAGTTAGCTAACTAACTCACAAAGACAATGTATTTCCCTCAGAGAATCACAAGACGCAGTCGCGTCCGCTCGCTAATCAGTCCATTTCTCAACTCCCCGACCTGGGCGGAACAACCAAAAAAACCCAAGTCGAGACATGCGCAGAACGACAATCTCTGAGTCGCTGTTCACAATAAGACGATTCTAAGAACATTCGAGATAAAAGTCTTACACAGTCGCGCCTTTTATGGACATGAACAGAAGCGTTAAGAAAGGTTTCAAACATCTACAACAGTTGACTGATACTACCAAATAAGGAGATATGGTCACGCTTCGTTCAAGACATTATAGACCGAACGTGTCTCTATACAAGAGGAGGTAAACTCATAAAAAATAGCAGTATCGATATTTCGGGTTCTGTCCCTTTGACCATAAAATATATATAACATGCATTTCAGTCAAATAATGATCATACATACGAAAAACGATCATACAAAGACTTTGGAAAAAAGTAATTATTTGTGCGTAACATTACCGCACCCTCCCGGGAAAAAAAAAATGAAACATTTTTTTTTTTTAATCCTGGAGCCGGAAAAATCTAGGCTCCTAACGCACGTATGATGCGCGGATATACCTAACAAAATAGCTCAACACTTGGAGCGAAACTGAGATCATATCCCAGGTCCTTAGAGAAAAATTTATCTAAGTATACGCGTATATATCCCAGGAAGGTGCCACCAACACAAACCACAATGCTGGCAACATCATAATAAAAGTCAAATTATTCTCATACCAATATATGAAATCAAATATATTATTATGATATCATACAATGTGTTGCAAATAGCGGTGTAATATATTAATATACCGCACTATTTTATTACATTATGTAATGCATCAGTAACTAATAAGTAATACATGTGTTGATCTTCGTTGACATAAAACATTCAATAGAAGAAGATGTGGACATCATCCGCTCCCAATCTAGGACAGGACTTGATATACTCAAAGTTCCACAATGGACACAATCTCGCATCTTCAATGATGTGCTGCGAAAATATCAATAACACAAATCTTGAAGACAACTGGTAAATCTCTCAATACAATCCTGAAAATAATTTATTTAAATGTGGCCGAGTGATCTTTTGGCCCGTATATCACTAACTAAGCCTTCTTAGATAATTACATGGAACAATGTTATAAATTCCCCCTCAAAAAAAAGTGAGAAAAAAAAAATCTACCAACATGTCATTATAACATTGGACTGTATATCAGGAAATATATATATGACAGAAGAATCATGTGGAATCGTGTGGGCATCTGGACAGAATGTCCGCCATTACATTATCCGAACCACGGATAGCTCGAACCGAGAAATGAAATGGTTGAAGAGCTATGGCATAACGAGTGGACCTCGAGCTCTTCAAGTTTTTGCTCTGAATAGCAGTAAGCGCTTTCTGGTCGGTTTCCACAATGAAATGTGCGCCTAGAAGAAATCTTTGTAACTTCAGAATAGACCATACCATAGCCAATAACTCACGGTCTAAAACCGAGTAATTCTTTTCTGCAGCATTTAATTTCCTAGAGATATACATCACCGGATGCAGAGTATCAGAATACTCCTGCATTAGTGCTGCCCCAATCCCAGTTGACGAGGCGTCACTTCGAAGAACAAAAGTCTTCTCAATAGTAGGTAACCTAAGAATAGGTGGAGATGAAAATAGGTCTTTAACCTGGTCCAATGAGGATTGACATTCTTTTGACCAGCGGATCAAATTAGGCGACCCTTTCTTCAATAAAGTAGAAAGCGGTGCCATAATGGAGGACAGATTCGGAATGAATCGTCCGTAGAATTGGATCAAACCTAATAGACTCCTTACTTGTTTCTTTGTCTTAGGGACCGAAATGTTAAGTATTTTTGAAACATTGTGGTCTTCTGTCTTTAAAAGACCATGACCAACACGATGACCTAGGAAAGAAATCTCACTAAATCCTATAAAGGCTTTAGAGGGTTTTGCAGTCAAGTTATACTCGCGAAGAGTAGACAGTAATTCGTATAAACCCAAATAGTGATCTTCCCAGGAATCACTGAATAGACAGATATCATCTAGATATGCTATGACATCTGTACGATATGCGAGAATTCGCCGCATCATGCGTACGAATGTAGCAGGGGCGTTCATAAGACCAAAAGGCATGAAATTCCATTGGAATAAACCCCTAGGTGTAGAAAAAGCTGTAAAAGGTTTGGCACGTTCAGTTAGCGGGACTTGCCAATAACCTTTAGACAAATCTAGTTTGGTAAAGAATCTAGAATTAGAAAGTTTATTGAGTAGCTCTTCTAATGAAGGCATAGGTTCAGCGTCGAACTTCGTAACTTGGTTCAATTTGCGATAATCTACGCAAATGCGAATGTTATTATCCTTCTTTCGAACAATAACCATAGACGAAGAGTATGCTGAAGTGGATGGTTCAATTATTTCCAAACGTATCATTTCATCCAATTCTTTCTCGACTTGAGACTGGAAATGGATAGGTATTGGATAGGGTCTGACTCTGATAGGATTATGATCAGTTAGCACAATGTCATGTTCAATGACATGTGTGTCCCCCGGGATGTCTGTAAGAACATCCTGAAATGTTTGCAACATCGAAGAAACTTGTCGATGTTCCTCAGCGGAAAGATTTGGAGAAACGGTCACGTTTTTCCAAGATTCCGTAGAATAAAGTGGGACCATAGAAAGAGGAAGATTGACATCAGAAAAAGTAGTTTCCTCATCCTGTATAACTGACAGCGATGAGTATTGACCATGAGGTACTTGAGAATTGTCCGTTGCCTGGAAAATAGGCTGCAAATAGTCTGGTCTTTCATGAAATTCCGTGAGCATATTTATGTGGAAAGTTTTATGCTTTCCATCAATATCGACAACATAGTCGACATCAGAAATTTTGGAGACTATTGCATATGGACCTTTCCATGCAATTAGAAGTCTGTTCTCCCTTGAAGGAAGTAGGACGAGAGCTTTGTCACCTGGACAAAGTTGTCGTAGACATCTATTCTTATTCGCAAACTGCCTTGCCTTTTCTTTAGCAAATTCGGAAGACGAAGTTGCTAGTCTGCATGCCTCAATGATTTTTTTCCTAAGAGCAATGACGTACTCATAAGAAGACTGAGTCTCATCGCTAATATTATCGGCAGTGATTAGATCGTGAAGTAAAGACATAGGGCCGCGCGGTTGCGCGCCAAAGACAAGTTCAAAAGGGGAAAACCCCGTATGTTCATTGGGGACCTCTCTATACGCAAAGAGAGCCGCGGGTAAGACCCTGTCCCAATCCTGAGGATGATCCTCAGTTATTTTACCCAGTAAAGTTTTTAGAGTCCTATTTAAACGTTCGACCAACCCATTAGACATTGGGTGATAGATACTGCTGAGAGACCTTTTTATATGTAGCATAGACATTACCTGTGACATAGTGTCTGATATAAGTTGAGTGCCATGGTCTGACAATATTTCTCCGGGAAAACCCAAGCGAGAAAATATCAGCCAAAGAGCGTCTGCGATATCAGCAGTTGAGATGCTCTTGAGAGGTATTGCCTCTGGCCAACGTGTGCACATATCGACACATGTAAGAATAAATTGATGCCCTCTAGCCGACTTAATTCTAAAAGGACCGATAATATCTATTGCCATTTTTTGAAAAGGGCGAATTGGAATGTCAGCAGCCTGAATAGGCGCAGCATGTCGTGGTCCTTTAGATTTGACCTCCTGACATACTTTGCAAGAGCGACAGTACATTCGTATGTCCTTGCTCACAAATGGCCAAAAGAAAGCCGCAAGAACCCTCGACTTTGTACGGGAAAAACCCATATGTCCAGCACATTGCGAGTCATGAGCATGTTGCAATATTTGCACCCTCATGCTCTTAGGCACAAGAATTTGTGAATGAGTGGATGTAGTCGAGTCTTGTACCATACGTACAAGTACGCCGTTCTTCATAGAAATCCAAGATTTTCTATTAGTATTTTGATTAGGATCACCTTTTTTTGCTAGAATGAAGAATTTTTGTAACGACGGATCTTCTTCTTGCAATTTGATAAATGAGTCACGTGTAATAGTCAAGTGACTATTTTGTTCATTTACTTCATCATTATTAGTTAATGAAGTTTGAGGTGGATCCAGAGCATGTGCTCTTGTGACCACCGTATTGGTAGCTTCAATGTTTTGCTCTTCCCAAACAGCAATCTGCTGTGGGGTACATTCCCTAACTCCGTGAATACGACCAATAATAAGGTCCGCAATAGGGTTTGGAAGTAGACACGCGTGGACCTCTCCCGTGAAGAAAGGAGTAGCAATATGTATTATGGCAGTAGGATATTTTTCCAACGTGCCACCAAATGTGACACATTTGATGACCTTTCCTGTAGCACAGAATGGATCTACAAGAGATTGCCTAACCCCGACAGTAGTACATCCAGAATCAAACAACACCGAGACTGGATTACTATTTACAAGCCCCTTATGTAATATAAGAGAACCTCTCCCATCATGAGCAACATTAGCAGGAAGAGCGGGCAAAGGATGACCACAGCTTAGAGTACTAATGGTTTTCGGATCAAATAAAGTACTGCATTGGATACATTTATTTGCCCTACCAAAGTCAAAAGATGAGCATCCGATAGCATTATGGTCTTTATCATTATTAACCTGTTTATCTGCTCCCTGAGATTCTTGTTGAACAGAGTTTGTCTGTTGATATCTTTTTCTCTTCTGTTGCGATCTACCGCGACCATTATTGCCTCTGCAATTATCATTAAAGTCCCTACTGTAATTTTTATCCTGGTTTGCGTTCCAGTTTCCATAACTGTCATTACCATCTCTATGCTGTTGAGAACCTCTATTATCTTGGTATTGAGGTCTCTGCAAAAAATATTTTCCTCTATACCGATTACCTTTATGAAAATTTCTAAAGTTACCGGGAATAGAATACCGTGTAATATTAGGTTGTCTCCAGTTCTGGGAAGAAGAATCTCCCTGAAATTGATTACCATGGTTCTGGGCATAATTACGGTTACTCTTTTTATTGAAATTTTGCTGGCTACCCTGAAATTTACGCATAAAATTCGGGCCATAAGGTGCTGCCGAAGCAACTGGCAGACCTTCTTTTACCTTAGAGTTGCTAACGGTTATGTGAGGATGTGCAGTAACATACTGGCTACAGTATTCTTCCATTTCTTTTATATTTTTAGGCTTACGCTCATGAAGAAAAGAAAGAAAAGCTTCATTAACAGAAGACATAACCTTGTCTCTAAGAAGTAAGTCCATGAGGGCTTCAAATGTACTTTCTGTCTTAGAAAGCTCAACCCATCGTAAAAAAGTAAGACGTATGCCTGAGATGAATTCTGAGAATTCAACTCCAGTTTCTGGTAACATGTTTTTAAATTTAAGACGATATCCGTCTTCGTTAAGTTGGTACTTCTTTAACAATGCCGCCCTGACAACCTCATAGTTGTTCTTGTCAGGCACATCTACCATACCCAACAAAGTCAAAGCATCACCTCTAAGTATCTTGGACAGATGATAAACATATAATGTTTTATCTATATTATGCACCTTACATGCACTTTCAAATCTATCTAGATAAAATGTTATATCATCAATTGAAGCATTGAATGCTGGTAAATTAAGCTTGAAATCAACAGCATTAGACTTATTAGCAGATGATACCTTATTAGCATCATTAGCATTACTAGATAACTTCAACTTTTCTAACTCCAAAGCTAAGAGTTTTTCTTCATGTTCCATTTTTGCTTTTCTCTCATCAGACTCTCTTTGTAACCTTCTTTCCTCAGCCTCAGCCTGTAACTTTCTTTCCTCAGCCTCAGCCTGTAACTTTTTTTCTAATCTTTTATTTTCAGCCTCTATTTCAAGTCTCTTATTTTCAGCTTCTTTTTCAAGTCTCTTATTTTCAGCTTCTTTTTCAAGTCTCTTATTTTCAACCTCAGCCTGAAGTCTCTTCTCCTGAGATTCTGCTTCTCTTTTTTGTTTTTCCATTTCCATTTGTAATCTCTTTTCATCTACCTGCATCTGCAGTTTTAAATTTTCAGCATCTATTCTCTTTTGTTCAGTTAGTTCTTTCATTTTCTTTTCCTCCGACTTCAATGCCTTGGCATATTGAACAGTCGCAAATTCTTCTAATTTATCACCTGTCTTCCCAAGGGCTTTACCCTGCTCAATAAAGTACTCAAATGTAGACATGATGTCTAAAATGTGAGTACAGAACCTGAAATAATTAATTATCTTATTTCAATCTTAATAGCAACAAGACTTAATAAAGTGCTTGTATAATTACTATGTTCACTCCAATCTCTGTGGGAAACAAGACTTGACACCAATTTGTATTATCAGTTGTACAATAATATCACAAGTCACCTCTTAATTATCAGTGCACTACCCAAATCAGTGCATAACCATCAGTTATTTATCATAACTGCACTACAATAGTGCATAAGGAAAAAACCACCAGCTAGTTATGATAAGTGCACTATAGATCAATAGTGCATGAGCATATATGTAACAATAGTGAAAGCTAACTATGCAAGAACTATGCAAACAATAACAAGACAATGTAAACAATAACAAAGTACCAACAATGTAAACAAAACAAAGATCAAAGTCAATGTAAACAATAACAAAGATCAGAGTCAATGTAAACAATAACAAAGATCAAAGTCAATGTAAACAATAACAAAGATCAACGTCAATGTAAACAATAACAAAAATCAAACAATACGAAAACATTCGCATAAGTCAAATAAATAAACAGCGAAACTAAAAAGAATATGATGACAGAATGCGAAGATATGACAAACAAATGACGCTACAGTATATACACAAAAATTTACGTGAAGAACTGAATAATAGAAAAGAGGAGACCTACAAATACAAACAATTGAAATCGAAACTAAAAAACAGAAAGAAAGAGAAAAACAAAAAAAAAAAAAAATATACAAAAAAACGAAAATAAAGCACAACTCGTCACAACTAAACAGATATAGCAACGATTGTCGCTAGCAAATTTCACAATAGGAAATTCGCACAGTCCCTAACGAAAACGCTAACAGTAGAACCTCTGTGGCGTGGTATCTTCTACTGAAAGACACCGCCCAACCGAGAAAACCCGCTGAAATATAAACATATAAATACAAATCCAAATAACATATAACATGTAAACATATAAAAAGTGCGAAAAATGTGATAGACAGAAGGCTCAGTTAGAACATAAGGGCACAGTTCACAAACAAAAACAGGCCACTTAACTTCTATGTATCCACAACGTCAGCACAGGTCAGAACAGGATGTGATCAGCATTCTTAGGACAATGATCCAACGTTGATCCATATCTGCTCTCGTAAACTGCCATGACGAAGGAAATGAGCTTCTAACAGGAAACAGCTTCTGACAGGAAACAGCTTCTGAACTTGACCTTCTGAATCTGCAACAGTAATTCTGAGACCGGAACAGTTGTTACGGCACTTGTCCTTCTTCTCAACAGATCAGGAAATCCATTCGCTCGGTACTTGTCCTTCTATTTGTAGACAAACTTCAATACCGCCGAGCAGCGCCGGGTAGTTTCAAAATATCAACAACTGTCAGTACTGCTGCGTCTTTCAAAAAAATTTCATCAAAGGTGATGAATAGCAACTGCAATGTTGTCTTGTAGTCTGCTGATGATGTCTGGGTTTGTTGACCCCCTTGAGAGTTGGTACCAGAATAAACCAACTATTGGCCACCATGAATTGATAAGGGTGGAATTAGGATGCCGTCAAATTACCACCTCTATCGACACCAGGTATTACAATGCAAGATGTGGGTGTCTTATCTGGTTTAGATTGTTGCTGTGTGTGTGTTGCAGTAGAACAGTTCAGGGTACACCACAGGCAACATGACGTGTAGAGTCATAGAAATGGTAACTTCGCTTTAGGTTTATACCATTTATTGCACGCCACAAAACAGTCATGATACTTATGTTATCATCGGCATAGTACAACGAATGCAGCATTCAAACTCATGTTAACTGACAGTCATGTAGAAGTCAATACTCAATAGTTGTATGGAAAACAAATATCATAGCGAAGCTTGATAAATAATAATACATATAACTTCTGCAACCGTGGTCAGCTGCAGATCCTTAATGTTCATAGACAATAATAATTATTCCTTCCTGATGCTAGCAGATCAGATGTATACAATACGTCCGTTTACTGTCTGCACGTGAGTAGCATACATGGATTACAGGTCAGCTCGACCTTTATAACCTTCCTAAGTCTAACCATCTGACTTGGACGTGATCTCTGATATAACGAATCCTGGAACACAGACAATAGTCTTGTTGGTCTAGAGCGACCCATAGATATATAACTAGTTCAGGTATAAAGATACCGGTGACTTAATCCTAGTCAAAGTACCTCTCCATTTTGAATCACACAGGCGAGCAAAAAAGGCGACAAAATGACGAACCTCTAGATGATAGCCTAAAGTTCGATACAAGAGGAATTACCTTATTTCGGAAAATCAACCATGAACATATGCCTCCAGGCAGGCTTGAATAATACGGGGAAATAGTCTAGTTAGCTAACTAACTCACAAAGACAATGTATTTCCCTCAGAGAATCACAAGACGCAGTCGCGTCCGCTCGCTAATCAGTCCATTTCTCAACTCCCCGACCTGGGCGGAACAACAAACGACAACCAAGTCGAGACATGCGCAGAGTGACAATCTCTGAGTCGCTGTTCACAATAAGACGATTCTAAGAACATTCGAGATAAAAGTCTTACACAGTCGCGCCTTTTATGGACATGAACAGAAGCGTTAAGAAAGGTTTCAAACATCTACAACAGTTGACTGATACTACCAAATAAGGAGATATGGTCACGCTTCGTTCAAGACATTATAGACCGAACGTGTCTCTATACAAGAGGAGGTAAACTCATAAAAAATAGCAGTATCGATATTTCGGGTTCTGTCCCTTTGACCATAAAATATATATAACATGCATTTCAGTCAAATAATGATCATACATACGAAAAACGATCATACAAAGACTTTGGAAAAAAGTAATTATTTGTGCGTAACAGTTGTCTTCCCACTTATAGCGCTGTCTTCCCCTTGCACGTTTGCCTTCAACTCTCCCTTCTGTTATGGTCTTCTGCAAGGTATTATGCCTTTTTATGTGGCCAAAGTATTTTAGCTGTCGAACTTTGACCTCCCTCATTAGTTCTCTTTTCATACCTAGATTTTCTAGGACCTGCTTATTTGTTTTTATCTCTTTCCATGAGATACGCCCCATTCTTCTATATATCCACATTTCAAGAGCCTCAATTCTTTCTTCCAAATGCTTATTCATCGTCCATGTTTCTGCACCATACAGAAATGCAGAATATATATATAACACTTTATGATTCTCAGTTTTAATTTGTGAGATAACTGTTTGGATGTCAGTATATGTTTCATGTTGTTGAATGTAGCTTTGGCCATTCCTATTCTCTTCTTGATTTCTGTTTCACATCTGCCATCTTCTGTTATTATATGACCGAGATATACGTAGCTCTTGACTTGTTCCAGGATTTCCCCATTTACGCTTATCTTTAATGTGGGTTTATCGTCTGTTTTGCTAATTATCATAGTTTTTGTTTTCTCAATATTAATGTCGAGTCCATATTCATGACTTATACTGTTCACTTGCTTCACTAGTTCCTGTAACTCCTGTTCGCTTTCAGCTAACAACACGGTATCATCTGCATATCTAAGGTTGTTTATTGACCTTCCACTGATGTTCAGTCCTGGTATTTCCTGTATCTGTCTGAAAATTTTTTCAGTGTATAAATTAAATAGAATTGCTACGTCACAAATGGAAGTAGACTTCAAATCACTGGTGAAAAGTTTTGATAAGCCACACTCTTCCGAATGAAATAACACACAAATGTTTGTTTGAAATAAATAATTACATGTCACGTTCCAAAAAAATTAAAACAACAGATTCATTATATTTTTTTAACAGTAATTTCAGCCCGAAGACTGGTATACGTGTCTTGGCATATGTGCAGTACAGTAGTTTGCCGTTGCTTTCTGTACGTGGTTCATTATATATGTAAAACTAAATCTCAGAACGTTATTTTTTAAGGATTTTATAGGTTTGGCACTCTGGTGTTACCCTTTACCATAATCTGGACCTTCGCCAACCTTAGCTTGACAACCACTGTTCTAGATCATCGCAGCCATTGAGGTGCACGTTGCCGACCTGCAGTAGTGTCATCGTTCGTACTGCCCTACCTACCTGGGGAACATTACTTTTTCGTTCCTGCGTTCCTGCCAAGTTCTGACGTCATTATGCCTTACTAATGTGCCTTTCCAGAGGGAGTCTACCCATGCTTCGATCGGGGTTCCAGTACCGCTTGATGGGATGCCAGTTACTGAAGTCTGCTGATCGGCGTGGTACTGGAATATACTTTGCTGAAGAGTGAAGGCTGCTGGGTTCCTGATGTGACGTAGTGTGTTGAACTGTGCTTATATATTATACGCATCACCGTGCCAAAGAACTTGGTCGTTATTATCTGGCACATATACTAGTGAAGACGTCTTGTCACCAGGACATTATTTCGTTTACGGTCGTTATTCTTGCTGTGAATAGTGCTGTGATAACACCGTGAAGAACATTGTTTACTGTTTGGATGCTGTTTGTAGAGACTGGTTTGTGCTGTTTTCATCTACCATCATGTGTGTCTGAGGAGCTACGTGGAGGTGCATCGCTGGATCGTCAGTTAAGTTATTGTTTGAACATCTGTGTACGGTAAAAAAAAAAATTTTCATTTCTCGTTTTTTTCCCTTCAATTCCGTCTTCCTTTTCTGTCTACCGATCCGGTTCAATTTATCGTACAGTCTGGTCTTCTAGATTAGTGGGACCTTTCTGTTGGGGTCCTGTTATGTTAGCATAAAACAATAAGCATTTTTCTGTTCGTTTTACAACGTTTATTCCTTGAGGTATTCTTATTTGATTTTTTTTTCCTTTCCTTTTTCTTTTGTTCTTTTTTTTTTTCTTTCTTTGTAGAGACTTAGTCTGTGACTTTATATAGTGTTAGTTGGTTACGTGGGATCTGTCACTCTAATTTCCTTTCACTTGGGGTCATTATTATATCCATAGTAAATTTATTTATATGTTACAGTGTTATTATCGCTTGAATGCTAGTTAGTTTTATTTTGATTGGTATGATTTAGTTAGTGGCTAATTAAGGTGATAGCTCTCAGCACTTCATTGTTACGTGTAGTTGTTGTTCTAGTCAGCTGTGTTTAATATTATTTTTGTGAGTTCAAGGGTGGACGGGTGGAGATTTTAATTCTTTCTTCTCTTACTTGTGGGAAAATATTGGATTAAACTGATCCCTTCTAGGGTTTGGCTACGTGTGTTTAGTGGTGGAGTGAGGCAGAAGGGTATTCCTGCGACTGCCCTACTTAACATACCAAGCACTGTATTCGTTAGGTGTACTGGAGTGGTTTGTATTTACGTTATCCTGTACATTCAGTAATTCTATTGTTGAGTTTAAGTGGTATCTCTCGTTCCTTTTTGCTATCTTGTAAATACGTTAACGGGTATCCCTTGTTTTCGTTCGTTGTCAGTCACGCATTGTATATATCAGTCAATCTCTGCTTAAACTGTGTTTGTCATCTTATTCGTCGTGACTGTTAGTTATCGTGGTGTTTGTGTGTCTTCTCATATGTGGAGTGTTCATTTTTTCCATGTGTAAACATATTAGGTAGAACTGAAATACTGTCAGAGTACAGCACCAGTGTGGGTGCTAGTAAGATACTGTTGTGTAAAAACTGACTTATTTTTCATATTTCGTGTCGGTGCCCCTTACAGTTGTGAGGTGGTATAGTACCAAGGAGTATTATCAGCTAGTGTGATACAACTATTGACTATAATAAGGGTCTTTTCAGTTGTATCACAGAGACTAAGCGGTCCAGAGGACCAAACCTAGAGAGTAAGTAGACATAAGCCAAGAGGCAGAGAATGGTCATACTGAGTTGAGTGGTGAAGTAGGTTCATATGGGTGTAGTTTAAGCAGTGCCATTTCTATGCAAATACCATTACTGCATACTTGGTAAGCAGAGAGGTATGTGTTGATATTAGTGAGGTGGTTTAGTGCACATGTTATTGAGTAGGTTAGTAAGAGTTTATATCAGAAGGAGCAGAGTTATAGATAGTATTATCGTGAGTGTACATCATGGACTTACAGGGTTTCATTCTGATAGGCAAAGAATGTGGATACACTGGGAAAGAACTGATGGATTTTGCTAAGGCAGAATACCAGTCAGAGGAAAATCAAGAAGCTTTGTAGATGAAGAAAATTGAGAAGCAGAAGAAAGAAGGAGAGGCTCGCGCTGAAGAGTTAGAGCTCAGAAGAAGAGAGTTCGAATTACAAGAAAAGAAGATGAAAGAAGATAGAGAATTACAAGAAAAATGGATGAAAGAAGATAGAGAATTACAAGAAAAGAAGATAGAGAATTACAAGAAAAGAAGATAGAGAATTACAAGAAAAGAAGATGAAAGAAGATAGAGAATTACAAGATAAGAAGATGAAAGAGAATAGAGAGTTAGAATTAGAAAAGGAGAGAATGAGAGTAGCTCTGGAGGAGAAGAAGATTGCAGCTAAGGAAAAAAGACTGCAGGTAGAAGCCGATAAGGAAATACAATTGAAGAGAATAGAAATGGGTGCGAGTGGTCAGAACTCGACTCCGAGGGAGTCTCATCGCCCCTTTAAGCTGCGTCTGCCGAATTTTAATGACAAAATAGATAGTTTGGACTTCTTCCTTGAGAGGTTTGAGGCCGGATGCGTCACCTGGAAACCTAACAGAGACCAGTGGCCATCTCTGTTATCCACGTTGTTAGGTGGGCCTGCGATGGAGACCTTTTATAGCCTCCCGCTGGAAGGGCTAGCGGATTACGACAAGGTGAAGGAACGGTTGCTCCATACGTTCCGTTTGACGGCTGACGAGTACCGGACGCGATTTAGAAACACAATGCCAACTGCAGACCAGGACTTCGAAGATTTTATTTTGAAGATCAAACCTCTGCTCAATAAATGGATTGAGATGGAGGGGACTAACAAGGACTATGATGGCTTGATAGACCTGGTGCTACGGGATAAGGTGTTGTCGGCATGCTCGTCAGAGCTGGTAGCATTTTTTTCAGGAACGACAACCTAAGGATATTGCTCCTATGGCTCAATTGAGGGTACCACTACGTCCTTGCCCATCTGGGCAAACCTATCCATCGGTCTGGTCTGTCAGATGCCTTAGTTGCAGGCGTCGGCAAAGTCCAGCGCCAACCATGGCAAAATCAGTCAGACGGGGCAGATAGCTTCCAAGAACAGAAACACGATAAGCCCTCCTGTCCCTGTCAACCATGAAGAGGGAATTACTGTAACTTCCAATCTCATCGGAATGGTCGGTCGAACCGGCACAACCGGCAGTGGAGAAGTGATAGCGACGGAGGAAAGAGCCAAACACGAAAGCAGGTACGCATTGAGGAGTCTCGAGACGAAGATCGGTTTTACTATAAAACAAAACCTTCCAAGCGGAGGAATGGATCCGCAGATAGCCAATCATCCGACTCCGATGTGCGGTCTTCACCAGCTAGCAGCCCCAGCAATAGTCCACGCAATGAGTCAAAAGGGAAAGCAGATGTTCAAATTGTAATGGCAGAGCTCATTATGCTGACGTGTGTACTACCCAATTCAAACACGAAAATTCCGCGTTTATGTTGCACACAGTCAACAGCGAAGACTGTGTGGGGTGTCGACCTCTATTTCATTCGGGCGAGAATATAGTGTTATACTACGGACACGCGGTACCATGTCTGTCGGCGGTCCATGAGACTGGCAAGGTGGCACTCCACATGGGTGTGGTGGATAAGAAACCGGTCTCGGTGTTGAGAGACACTGGTTGTACCATTGTTGATGTGCGTCGTTCGTGCATTGACGAGTCCTGCCTCACAGGAAAAACTGTAAAGTGTTCCACGTTTGGGGGCAAAGTCGAGTCTTACCCCCAGACGTGTATTAATGTGGACACCCCGTTCCTATCAGGTAGAGTGAACGCGTTTGTCCTCGAGAACCCGGTCGCCGATTTGATTGTCGGCAATGTACGAGGAGTGCATAACGCCACGGGAGGGGCTGGAGCAGGGGCTCAGCAACACCGAAGTTCCGAGGCAAATGATCAGGGGGTCGAGGTATCATCACATGAGAAGAAAATACATCTTAGACGGAGTTCGCGGCAGGCGCCCACTAATACTCACAGTCCGATGCCGAGGGATGTGATGGGTGAAACTCAGCTGTTCCTGAATTGTTAGATGATATGTTAGTACCCTCAAATAGCTTCAGTACCCCTGAATATTGTTGTAATTTTTTTGTCAACGTGGACGGTTTACGATCAAAGGCAGTGATGGTCCCCAGAACGGACGAAGCAGTTTCACGCTGCCGTTTAACACTTCAGTGGGAACCAGAAAATCGCTCGTAGAACGAGACGAACGGGAAAGACGAGCGGTCAGAGAGTTGGGTAATAGAGCGATGATTGGGTGGTGCAGAATCGCTAAAGTTCCCCGATATAAAAAAAGTTGTGAACTTTAGCGTGTCCCTACGATCTATCAATTCTTTAATTATATATTGAAACCACTGAATAATGCGTTTATCATTTGCGCCAGAGAGTTTGAACATAGTACTAGCTATATAAAACAAGATTTCCTGTGCATATCTTCTATATTGGTGTTGCTGAGTTATTTGCCGGTTGAAGATCATGTGCTGAGTATAGTTATTTTAGTGATTTCTTGTTCATCGTGCTTGTTTTATCATTACGCAAATTAGGGTGAAGCGTTCATACAACTCAGTAGCATGGTATGAAGAAGTAACATGTAATACTTGAACTCAGCAACATTAATGAAGTAATTAATGCCTTCAGGTTGAGTCCGTAATATTTAATCACATGTACACACAGGATGATCATTTCAAATATGAGCAGAACATAAGTCCGGATAAGTCATGCATAAATTAATCAATAACGTAGACTGCTGGTTTACGTGTCAATGTCCGTTTAAGGATACAATGCAGTATTGTCGTCAGAACATCACAGCTATATGCACGCGCAGATAGACATGGCTACCTGCCGACAGTGAGACTGCGAGTCTGAATATTTCATACGGATTGGACGATTATTCTCCTCCTTCTGAGGATTCTAGTTAAACACTAACCTCCATAAGTTTCCTCTCATATAGAGTTCTAGGACTGACCCTGGTCCATCATAAATGCACATATAAATGGCTATATCATGCCATTGAATTGGAAGGTTAGAAAACGCAGCTATTCAGCTTGGCGGTCAAGTAACAAAGGGTAGCGTCTCCTAGTTACCGACTGTGACCCAAACAACGCTAGACACGTCATAATCGATCGTGTATGGAGCGTTCAATAATTGAAACATCTATCGTAATATATTAAATGTCTTAACCTTTACAATTGCACGTCTGCTAACCTTTAGCAGACGGCGTTAATAACATATACCGTAACAATTCCCTGTACACCGGGGAAAAAAAATCGATAGATTTTTTTTCAAGATCTATCCGACTTAACAATTTTTAAAAAAAATTTAACACAATTGTGACATATGGCCGACGATGTTCTGAGTAGAACCGTGTTGCGGTCATGTCAACTAACTATTTGTCATAGTCATCTAACATTAATCATATTATATATCAATATTATGCATATTATTATATCAACTAAATAAAATGTCCAATGTCAATAGTGAATGATAGAATTAAATTAAAGTAAGGTCTGTCGTATTAGTATGTCATATAGGAATTAATTTGACTAATTAAAATTAAATTAATTAATTAAACTAAGAGTTAAATTATTAAGATTCTAATGTAACGCGATGTTATGAGAGAAGAAAAGACAAATAAGTGAGAAGAAATAGAAAGAAATTCGAATATAAGTTTAACTTAATTGTGTGTGTTAAGTGTTAGTGAATAATAACTATCTAATTTAACTAACTAAATAACGTATAGGTACATTAAAAAAAAAAATATTAATCTAATACTTGTGTGAGATTTATTTTCTCTTTTCATAATTTCTTCTTTTCATATTTCGTTCTTTTTTTTTTTTTTTTTTCATTTCATTTTTTCTCACATTTCATTTTATTGATATTAATTCAATTAAGAAGTTAAGTTAACTAATTAATTAGTATAGGATATGATGATCCATCCGTAGTCCTGATCCTGATGAATTCTTTTAGACAAAGTGTTGAAACATTTACGTCGGACAGAAATGTCAATTATCCTAGGATCCAAGAATTAAGTGCACATAGGATAATAAGTTCGACTTGTCGTCAGATATTGTTCCATGATTGTTCAACGAATATTCATATATTGTGTATGGACGTTAGACGAAGTTTCAATGTCAATATGCATACCTTGATTGTCTTTAGTTCAATTCTGTGATGCATATAGTGTTTATAAATATTAAATTGAAGTCAAGGTTAGTTCCCTTATAGTTGATACTTTGTTCTATCCAATGTAGTGATGATTGACGTATTTTAGGAATGTCAATGTTGATTATTCGTCGTCAATAGGATTACGTGACAAAGCATCCGCCACAATGTTTTCAGTGCCAGGAATATGTTCAATGGAGAATTCAAATGGCTGCAGGATGATCGCGTATCTGGCGAGTTTTGGACTTTTGTGGTTTGATCTACGCAAAGATGCTACAGCACGCTGGTCAGTCTGTATGGTGAATGGAGCACCAAGCAAGAACTTCTCTAGTTTCGTGATTGCCCATATAAGTGATAAAAGTTCCTTGTCCACTGTGGAATACTTTGTTTCTGCCGGCTTTAGCTTTCTTGAAATATATAAGGTAGGATGTAGAATGCCATCATGGTTCTGGAGCAGGCATGCACCGATGCCGTAGTTACTAGCATCTGTTCGTAAGAAAAATCTTTTGGAAGCATCGGGAAGTCTTAAAATTGGTTCATGCGAAAACAAATTTATAATTTTGTTGAAAGTTTCATTGCATATACCAGTCCATGTCACCTTCACTGGCATGTCTTTTTTTAACAATGAAGACAATACAGCCGTGATGGATGACAAGTTTGGTATGAATCTACTGTAATATTGAACAAGTCCTAACAAACTCCTGACCTGTTTCTTCGTCTGAGGAACTGCTATGTTTAGAATTTTGGAGACCGTACTAGGTAAAGTTCGGATATATCCCGCTCCAATGATATGTCCCAAAAAGGTTATCTCATTACACGCGATCTGCACCTTTGTAGGTTTAGCAGTTAGATGATAATTCCTTAGAGTGTCGAAAACATATCTAAGTCCCGAAACATGTTCCTCAAACGACGAACTAAACAAGCATATGTCGTCAATATATGTAATAACGTCTGGTCTACCTGATAAAATTTGTCGCATCAGGCGAATGAAGGTAGCTGGCGCATTAACAAGCCCAAAAGGCATCACATTCCACTGGTATAGACCTTGTGGAGTGGAAAATGCGGTGTAGTACTTAGCCTTTTCGGTCAGTGGTATCTGCCAATAACCTTTAGTTAAGTCTATCTTACTAAATATAGTTGCGTTGGATAGACGTGGCAGTAAGTCGTCGATAAGTGGATGTGGTTCGCTGTCAACTATAGTCTTAGCATTTAGTTTTCTATAATCAACACATAGTCTGATGTTATTGTCCTTCTTCCGGACAATCACTAATGGAGAAGAGAATGGCGAATTACTAGTCTCAATGATTCCCAGAGACAACATCTGTTCATGTTCCTTAGTAGTTTTAGCAAGGAAATGTAAAGGAACCGAATAGGGATGTACACGAATAGGTGTATCGTCATTGAGAGTAATGTCATGACTGATAGCCGATGTGCGACCCGGGACGTCGGTCAACACATCTGGATAAGATTGTAATAGATTAGCAATCTGTAGATGCTGTTGCGGTGTAACCGTTGAAGAAATGGTTACATCCCGCCAAGATTCAGTAGGTTGAACTACTGGTACCGGTAACGGTAACTGTACCTCAGGAAAAGAAGATTCTTCTTCCTGGATGACGGATAAGTTAGAATAACAACAAGTAGATACTGTGGTGTCATCTAGTTCATGAAAAATTGACTGTAAGTGTTCAGGACGTGTATGAAATTGCTTGAGCATGTTAATATGAAATATCTTTTTGTGTCCCTTGATATCTAAGACGTAATCAACGTCGGAAATTTTATCAATGACTTTGTAAGGACCATTCCAAGATATCAATAATTTATTGTTATTGTGAGGAAGTAACACATAAGCCTCATCGCCTGGGAATAATTGGCGTAATCGTCGAGACCTATTTTGTAGAGATCGAGCCTTAGCTTTTGCAGCCTCAGAAGAAGCTGTTGCCAACTGGCAAGACTCAATAATGTTCTTCCGAAGATTAATCACATACTCGTAAGATGACTGAGTGTCCTGAGTCATCTCCGCGTCAATTAATAAGTCTTTTATTAGTCCCATAGGACCTCTTGGGGGAGCACCAAAAACTAATTCAAAGGGAGAGAAGCCAGTTTGTTCATGCGGTACCTCCCGATAAGCAAATAGAACAGCTGGGAGTGCTCTGTCCCAGTCATGAGGGTGCTTAACAGTAACCTTATGTAGTAGTTGTTTAAGTGTACGGTTAAGTCTTTCAACTGCACCATTACTCATAGGATGATAAATACTACTTAAATTCCTATCAATGTTCCAGGTTTTCATGACTTCCTTCATGGTGTCAGATATGAACTGTGACCCATGGTCTGATAAAAGTTTTCTAGGAAACCCTATTCTAGAAAAGATGAGATGTAGTGCATCAGCTACATCTGTGGTAGTGGTGGTCTTTAATGGGATAGCTTCTGGCCATCGTGTGCACAAATCAATGCACGTAAGGACGAATCTATGTCCTCTGGCCGATGGTAGCAATGGACCAATAATATCTATGGCCATCTTGTCAAACGGACTTACTGAGATATCGCAAGCCTGAATAGGCGCCGTGTGAAAAGCTCCACGTGCTTTCACTTCTTGGCATGTAGTACAGGAACGTACATACTGCGAAATATCTCTTGTCACTCCTGGCCAAAAGAATGAAGACAGTACTCGAGATCGTGTTCGAGTATATCCCATATGTCCAGCACACTGTGAGTCATGCGCATGTTGAAGAATGTACCGTCTAAAAGTATACGGGACCATAACTTGTTGTTTCATTTGTGATTTGTCATTAAAACATCTAATCAATATGTCATTTTTAATAACAAACCAATGTTTGTTATTATTACCTGAGGATAGATTGTCAACTTTATCAACCAGCTTAAAAATTTTTTTTAAAGATTTATCCTCTTTTTGTTTAGTTGCAAATGTTTCCCTGTCAATAGGTGAATTGACTACAAACTCCTCTTGGTTGTCTGCATCCATCTTATTATCACTAACTTTCTCCATGAGTTGAGTCTGCGCTCTAGTCGTCACGGCGTTTCCAGTGCATAGGTTATGTTTCTCCCATTCTATGATCTCATCTGGAGTACAATCTTTACTGCCGTGTATACGACCAGCCATCAGATCAGCAATAGGCTTTTTTAGCATACATACTTTTACGTTCCCTGTGAAAAAGGGTGTTCTAATATGAACAATAGCTGTGGGGTAGAACTCAATAGTTCCACCAAATGTCATGCAGCGTACATATTCTCCTGTCGCACAGCTAGGATGTACCAGCGACTGACGTACACCAATCGTTGTGGATCCTGAATCTCTCAGCACTGAGACGACGGATCCATTAACGATTCCCCTGTTAAAAATTAGTGAGCCTGTTCCATCGTTGACTGCAAGACCTACCTCTGGTGTAATATGTCCGCAGTTAAGCACTGTTTCTTTCGCCTTCTGAAAAATAAGATTGCATTGTTGGCAACTATTTGCCACATTATAATTAATAGCAAAACATGCAGCAGAAGACTGTGTTGTATTATCGTCAAGTGGGACCTGAGCTATAGGGGTAGTATTATTTGTAACTGCCGCCCCTGTATTATGGTTGTACTGAGATGATCCCCGAGAATGAGATCGATTACGAGTATAATTGTTAGAATTATCTCGTCGTCCTCTATAGTAACTATTATCTCGATGTCTCGAGCCATGATTATTACCATTCCAGTTATTGTTATTATTGGGGGTATGTGATCGATTATAATTAGTGTTATGTTGACTATTGTGGTAGTTTGTTTGAGGTGAATAATTTCTATCTCGTGATCTACCTCTGTTGAACTCATTTTTATTGTTGAAATCATTATTATGTCCCTTCTGAACGTTAACATTGTGATTTCTTTGGAACCTACTTCTGTCTACACTGTGATGTCTTTGTTTGTTATTATGATTGTAGGCCATATTAGACGCCACAGGTAGAGGTTCTCTTAATGAAGAGTTAGAAATGTTCGCATTCGGATGTGCCGAACAGTAGTTTAAAGAAATTTTTTCCAACTCGTCAATAGTACCTGGTTTACGCTCCTGCAAATATGCAAAGAATGGTTGGCTAACCGAAGATAATACCTTATCCCGTAGTAGTAAATCAACTAATTTGTCGTACGATTCGTTGACTTCTGCCAGTTCAACCCATCTATTAAATGTATTGCGTATGTTCGCAATGAATCCTGCAAAATCTTTTGGAGATTCAGGTAAAATTCCCTTAAATTTCAACCTACAGTGTTCCTCGTCCAGGTGAAACCTTCGCAAAAGCAAGGACTTAATAGCACCGTAGTTATTTGCTATTGATGGGTGTTACGTACATTTATTACCTAAGGGGGTAGTCTTCGGTCCTGCCAAATGTACGCACCAGTCTTTATATATTTTATTATTTGTGCGTTCGATTGATTCACGCACTGACGTGCACAATGCAGTGTGAGTTGCTTTGGACGCACGGGTAACCTAGTTTGGGGATTGTGACGTCATGTTTTGAACGGGGCAGTGCGGACTTTGTTATGTCCGAGATATAGATTATTGGAATTTTCTGGCAGTTTTGTATAAGCCAGTATGTTATATTGATTCAATTGGTATTCTTGACGAAGCCAATGATGGAAGGATCATGTAAGTGTCGCCCCGGTTATATTTGTATATTTATTGCCGTAAACTAAAGTATCAGGCCGCTCCCAGTTGTAGTCTAGCGGGAAGTCATCTTAGCATGTAATTTCCTAGAATGGACAGACGGAGTCGGTGGTCATATTAGATTACCGTAGAGGAATAATACCTACGTTTAAACCAGTTTATTTATTCGTATGCTTCATATTTTAAATGCCGTACATGCTTCAATGCCAAAGTCGTGGCATGGATGTAAAGAGAGGTTAGCCGATTCAGAACTCGAACCTGAATAGATTGTTGTGGATGTTTATAAGACTTAATTCTTGAAGAATCACTAAGAATGATCAGCAACTTCAAAGTATGACATTTTGTACCTATAATCTGTAACTATGATCGTATCGTTCCTTCGTATGTGCCATGTTGAATAAACTATATGTACAGTAAACCGACTTATGTACTACCATCGAGTGAACAGTTTAAACACTACTTGTTGTAGTTCGTTTTCACAGAACAGTTTACTGACATTTTGTTCATATTACCATTCGCGTTATGAAGACCAACACCATTACCATAAACGGCTACAACAGTAATTGGTGCGCCAGCGTGGTCTGAAATTTATCATTTCAAAGGATCTTACTCAATCAAATTAATCGTTTGAAAATAGAATGCGTACTTTCAAGGCGACATCATCGTCAAGTTGGAGCTTGTTGTCAAAATGAATCTTAATCAACTGACCGTTACGAGATTCTCAAGGTCATCTATCAACCTTCACTTCGGGTTGTACAGGGACTGACTGCCTTCGTTATCATTTCGTGCGAGCTGATGCTGTATTCGCAGATCGAATTATTTTAGCTTCAAACGTACATCCACGGAGACGAGGCACATTGTTTTTTCCCGGCACACGCGAGCTAAGTATAACTTGTATCCGTTATACATTTTATTATTATTAGCTGTGCCTTAATTGCTTATGTCCACCTTTATATTTTCCGTGTTATGTGTTATATGTTGTGTATTCTTTGTGGGAGGTAGGGTTTGGAGACTCACGGAGGATACATCCCAGTTTCACACCAGGGCCTTCGTGACTGTTCTTTAGGAATTGTTTTGCAGACTTCCCTCAGTGGAATGTTCCTACGCGTGAGCGTAGAAGGATTCTAGGTCCACTGTGTCTGGTGGTCTGTGACACCTGACTGTTTAGCTGTAGTGTCAAGTTTTAATTGTTGTTTTCGTATTTATTTTTATTCGTAATTTAGTTTTATGATGAATTTTGTTTGTATTTTGCGTCCATCTCACCTTTCCTGTCGTTCAGTTTTTTTACAAAACCTATGTTTTTACACTGTGTTGTCAATTGTACTGTTAATTATCTGATCGTAGTTATCGTCGTATATTTTTACGATATTCTATTTTAGTTATACATTTTTTTTTTTTTTATTTCTACGATTGTGTTCACCCGTCCAGTTTATCATGTCTTGTCGGTTATGTTTCTATTGTCTTTCTCGTTGTTCATTTCATGACATTTGATTACATAAATTTATTGATTAATAACATATTTTATAATTATATGATAACAAAAGATACCGTTCTTGGACAGGAACGTGTACCTTTGATTAGAGTGTAAATTAATTGGATATTAACTGAGTAACACTTATTAGAGTGAGAAAAAAATTATTGGACATAATGGATATTTTGGATCATTTTCTCCGGAAGGGAGATAGAATAGGTAAATGGGGTTCAAGTTGTGAGGAATATGCCATTGAACATTTCTTACTTCAAATTACCCAGGATCTCAAGAATTTTGCTTTTCTTAGGTGCAAATATGGCTTTTCACAAGAGAAAGCAGTGAGACTTGCTAAATTATTATCAACCATTTTTTATGATGAAGGAAAAATAACTACTCAAGACAGTAGTGTTATTGAGGTGGATGAGTGGAAGAAAACCATAACGAAGCACAAGGGTAGGGAGATTGCCCTTACGAATGAGCTGCTACAGCAAAAAGGGGAATATGAGAAGAAGTTGTTGGCTATGGATTTTGAAAATTCTGAGTTAAAGAATAAAGTGGCGGTGTTGATAGAGGATAACAAGAAATGTCATGACTCTTCTTTTAACCAGAAAAGAGAGTTAGATAATGAGGTGACCTCCTTAATGAACATATTTTTCGAAGAAGATAGTGACGATGAAAAAATACCTACTGCTATTAATACTACTTTGCAGATAGATCGCAATACACACGTGGCTCAAATTCAGAGCCTGACATCTGAGGTAACTCTTTTGAGAGAAAAGTGTAATATGGAAAAAACGATGAAACAAAACATGAAAGTTTTGGATAAGAAGATAGCAGATCTTACCTTGGCAAATCAAGAACGTAGGAATCTTCTATGTCAACAGGAGAAAGTGTCTCAGGAAAAACAGATAAATATTGAAAAATTACTCATGGAGAAAAATGAGTTAGAGAATGAAGTACGCTCAGTAAAAATATTACTTGACAAGCAGAATAAGGTCATTGGAGAATTTGATAAGTTAAATGTGACTATAAAGACAGACTGTCATGCTCATTTGGCTCAGATTCAAGAACTTACATCTGAGATTCCTCTTTTGAAATTAAGGGTTGAGGAACTTACGAATAGCCATCAAAATGCCATTGAGGCACTTGAAAAAGAAAAGGCCATTAATAAAGAACATGTCAGGAAACACACTATCGATGTTGAACATCTAACTCAAACTGCTGCTGCAGAACTCGAAGTTAAAGATTTAAATATTATGAATGGGATTGCTAGAGAGCTAGAACAAGTCAAAAGGAATTATGAGAAGTTGATGTCAGATTATGTAGATTTGAAACTAGAATCTGAAGATAATAAAATTCAGCGAAGATATAGATCTTCGAACCAGCCACGACAACACTCTAATGTTGCTTTGAGTGATACACATTCAAACAAGGAACATGATAATAATGTTAATGCACATAGTGCTATGTCATGTTCTCTGGATTTCGAACAGGTCAAGTCTTGTGATGAGAGTAATACCCCATTCCAGCCCAAGGCGATCACGACGCTGCGATGCGGGCAAAGTATACCAAGCCTACCAGCGGCTTGTACGGCCACGTCAGCTACTGACTATGGAACAGGAAGCCTTAAATTAAATAAGGGTTTTATAAATGGCATTCCATGCTCTCTTTTATTCGATTCAGGCTCCAGTACTGTGGGCGTCCGGACTTCGCTGATCAACCCAAGTTGTGCCACGGGCAGGGTTGTCAAGTGTGTGACTTTTGGTGGCACCGTGGAAACATTTCCCACGGCTGTTATTGAGTTAAATACACCATTTTTTTTCAGGAAAGATCCACGCCTGTCTTCTTCCGAATCCAATTAGTGATGTCATATTGGGTCGTATAAACGGTATAAAAGAGTGTACCCCTCAGCAAATTGCTGAATGGGAAAAGCAGCATATACAGGATGCCTATGCATTTAAGTCTATACCTAGAGTTGTGTCACATGCACATGCTATTAACATGTTGGGTAATGCTAATGTATCGGAATCTAGTAGTGAAAATGATTCCATGGTTCATTACGCCACTGTGGCTAATGCATTACAACCTTTACGACATGCTTCCATTCTTAAGAATGATATTAAGGTTTCAACGCAACCTGTGAAAACTAATAAGTCATTCCGGGGGACATATACCTTCCCTCGACTTGATCAGCAGGCAACTGATCGTAAGAAAAAAGTTACGTTTGTGAAAAAGGAAAATGATGTTCCTAATAAAAATAAGAGTGGTTGTAACTCCGTTGGGAAAATTAATACCAATAAGGTTGCCTGTAAGATTTTAACTTTGCCCAGCAAGCAGGTGTCTACGACATGCCGTACACCTACACCTTTGTCTGGCATAAGTAATAATAATCAAGTACAAAAGTATGGTACATTTAAGAATAATCCTACAGGTATAAATAAGAAATATTATAATATACCTAAGAGGACTAATGTTACCCATCAACCTTGTTCACATTCTTGTGACTATGGTACCACTTATATTGGTAGAGGTGCATCTTCTCGCACCATCCTTGTGCAAAATCTGCCACAGCGAACTAGTTGGCAAGCACTAGGAGATTTTCTCAACCACACGGCAGACGTTAGGTTCGTGCGTCTGTTACCTCATACCTATAACAGGTATGGTGACGCCGTGGTTACTTTTAGGACCAATCGAGATGCTCGCATGGCTATCGAGCGGGACAATGGTGTGTATTTCCACCACCATTCTCTCCGATTACAATTGGTTCCTGATTCTGCGTCACGCAGATAGTAACCTACTATATTGGATTTTGATTTCACATTCTTTGATGACTCAGCCTATGCAGTCATCATCTCTTTCTTGTAATGGTTATTTGTTCTTTTTCTAGTTTTCATGAACTTTTCCAATGGAATTTTATGCCATTCGGATTAATGAATGCGCCAGCTACCTTTGTACGCATGATGCGCCGCATATTGTCTCATCGTCCCGATGTCATTACTTATATAGATGACATCTGTCTTTTCAGTGACTCTTGGGATGAACATATTTATGGATTAAAAGCTTTACTTTCTACCTTACGGGATTATAACTTAACAGCGAAACCTTCAAAGGCTTTTGTCGGTTTTCATGACATCTCCTTTCTTGGTCACCGTATAGGTCGCGGTTTAATGTATACAGAAGACAGTAACGTCTCTAAAATTTTAAACATCTCAGCACCTAAGACAAAAAAACAAGTGAGATCGCTCTTACCTTATTTCAGGTTATGTACGTATCCAGAAAGCTTACGACGAGCGAGATGAAATATTCCGTTCTGGATAAAGAGCTCCTCGCTCTTGTTTGGGCAATCACAAAACTGGATCGTTATCTCCTCGGATCACACTTTGTGGTGGAATCCGACCATAAAGCCCTTACAGCACTGAACACAGGGAACGTTAAGTCATCAAAGTCAGCGCGTTACGCTATAGCACTTCAACCGTTCCATTTTGAGATACGAGCTATTCCTGGAGTACAGAATGTGTTCGCAGACTGTCTTTCAAGATGCCCAAGTGAACGTGTCGAAACTAAACCACTTCCAGATGGTGAAACATCCTCACCGAAACATGAATAACTATGTACAGTGTCATTGATTGTACATCTGTAAAGACTATGTATAGATCTGCATTATTCGTACAAGTATAACTTCCAGGATATACTTACTTCTGGATTATAACATGACTTTTTGTGTAGTAACGTTTTGTTAGAACGGGAACATTGGTACTAAAGTAACTTTTTTATTACTATGGAAACATTGTTAAAAGCAACAAATAGACATTCATTATCGTTATGGAACATATTACACTACATATCGTGTTTGTAAACGTATTTCGGGCATGGAACATTGAGAACATATTCTTGTCGATTCTAAACAGTTCTAAACGAATATTCACAATGATTGAAATTAGAATTACTTAAAATAAATTAGTAGTTATTTATTTGTGTGTAATTAAGTACTAGAATTAGACTAATTCAATTTAATCGATTTGATTGATTATAAATCACACATCTACTAACTTTATTAGTGTCTCGCAATACGTGTATTCACGTATCCCACTACATGATATCTCACTTTTAGATAACTAGTCAAACTTACTAGTGTTAGAAAATAGTAAGTGTGTTGATTCTTAAAGTGTTTAATTTTGCATTGCTTCATTTTTGCACATTGTATTTTCAATTTTTCTGTTTCATTGATTCTCTTGTCATTGATCATCATCAGTGTTGCTGTTCATTTTCATTTTTTAAATCATATGTTTCAAATTTTTTTTGAAAACTTAGTTGAATTTTATTATCATCTTTTTTTTAATGGTTTTTTTCATTTTTCATTTTCAAACTTGTTTTACCACATCGTTCCAAAGTAGGTCGTTTGTGGATGTGTGCTTTAATGCATACTATCATTTAGTTATATTCATTTCGTTTAATATTCTTTTCTTAATATGATATAACTTTATGCATTTCATATATCTTGTTGTAGTTTTGACTCACCTCTCTCGGGTACTAAGTTAAAAAAAAAAAAAATTAATAGAATTAATTTTTTTTAAGGGGAGGTGATAAGGGAGCTGTTACGTACATTTATTACCTAAGGGGGGTAGTCTTCGGTCCTGCCAAATGTACGCACCAGTCTTTATATATTTTATTATTTGTGCGTTCGATTGATTCACGCACTGACGTGCACAATGCAGTGTGAGTTGCTTTGGACGCACGGGTAACCTAGTTTGGGGATTGTGACGTCATGTTTTGAACGGGGCAGTGCGGACTTTGTTATGTCCGAGATATAGATTATTGGAATTTTCTGGCAGTTTTGTATAAGCCAGTATGTTATATTGATTCAATTGGTATTCTTGACGAAGCCAATGATGGAAGGATCATGTAAGTGTCGCCCCGGTTATATTTGTATATTTATTGCCGTAAACTAAAGTATCAGGCCGCTCCCAGTTGTAGTCTAGCGGGAAGTCATCTTAGCATGTAATTTCCTAGAATGGACAGACGGAGTCGGTGGTCATATTAGATTACCGTAGAGGAATAATATCTACGTGTAAACCAGTTTATTTATTCGTATGATTCATATTTTATATGCCGTACATTCAACAATGCCAGAAGCGTGGCATAGAATGGGAGAGGTTAGTCAACTGGAATCTCTAACCTGTTCGTATTATCGTGTATGACTTTGTTTGAAACTATATGCTATCTAACGTTATGTTTTGGAGAACGTATGGGATTGTGAAGTATGATATGGAAGATTTTATCCTGGAGTATGAATACGTTACCATGATAGACGTCCTTGAAGGAAGGTCAATGGACTTGAATGAGAAGAATATTATACGGTAACAGTTTTGTGATCCTTAGTCACTTGAGTCAGAGGACTTTATTGGTAGAGAATCTTCAGGAACTTTAAAAGTAATTACCATTATGCTGATGTATGATCTTTGCGCCTGTGACGATGTTAGTCTTGTCCACTCCGTATGTGTCATGTTGAATAAAATCTATGTACAGTCATCACCGACTTATGTACTGCCAGTACTTGCCCAGTTCACCCAGTTCAACACTACTTGTTGAAGTTCGTTTGAAGAATATTGTTGACATTCGTTCATTTTAACCATTCGCGTTTTAAGCTACCTCTTCACCAGTATAAACTGTACTCAACCATAAAACGGAGTCAACAGTAGAGCTTGTGCTCTTGTAACCACTGCATTGGTAGCTTGCATATTATCATCTTCCCAAGCAGCAATCTGCTGTGGGGTACATTCCTTAACTCCGTGAATACGACCAATAATAAGGTCCGCAATAGGATTAGGTAAGAGACAGGCATGCACATCTCCCGTAAAGAAAGGAGTGGCAATGTGAATTACAGCAGTAGGATATTTTTCTAGAGTGCCGCCAAATGTGACACATTTGATAACCCTTCCTGTCGCACAGGATGGTTCTACAAGCGATTGTCTAACACCAATAGTGGTGCATCCGGAATCGAAAAGTAGTGAGACCGGAGTATTATTAACAAGACCCTTATGTAGGATTAGAGAACCTCTTCTGTCATGTGCAACCGAAGCAGGAAGAGCGGGGAGAGGGTGACCACAACTCAAAGTCGATATTGTAGTCGGTTCGAACAGAGTACTGCATTGGGGGCATTTGTTTGCTCTCCCAAAGTCAAAAGAAGAACAAGTGACAGCGTCAGAGTTTTTATTATCAGAAACCTGATTACAAGCTCCCTGAGATTCTTGTTGAACAGAGTTAGCCTGCTGATATCTCTTTTTTTTGTATTGAGATCTACCGCGACTACTATTACCTCTGAAGTTATCACTGTTGTTATTATCTCTGTAGTTATTAGTGTCTCTATTATAATTGTTATCCTGTTTCGAACTACAGTTTCCATGATTATTATCATGTCCACATTGATGTGAACATCTATTTGTTTGGTTTTGAGGTCTACGCGAGGAAAAGCCTCTGTTACCATAACCTCTTCTGAAATGCCTAAAATTATTAGGTTGGAAGTAACGAGGACTGTCAGCTCGTCTCCAATTCTTCGAAGAAGAATCACCCTGAAATTGATTTCCATAATTTTGACCGTAACTACGGTTACTTTTCCTATCAAATTTTTGTTGGAATCTATGACTAGAGTTTTGACCATAAGGTGCTGCCGAAGCAACTGGCATACCTTCTTTTACTTTAGCGTTACCAATGGTTATGTGAGGATGCGCAGTTATATACTGGCTACAGAAATCTTCCATTTCTTTTATTGTTTTAGGTTTACGTTCGTGAAGGAAAGCAAGGAAAGACTCATTAACAGAAGACATGACTTTGTCTCTAAGTATTAAGTCTATAAGTTCTTCATAAGTTTTTTGCTATCTTAGACAGCTCCACCCAACGTGAAAAAGTAAGACGTATCTTTGAAATGAATTCAGAGAATTGCATTCCAGTTTCTGGCAACATATTTTTTAAATTGAAGACGATAGCCGTCTTCGTCAAGTTGGTATTTCTTTAACAACATAGCCCTGAAAACCTCATAGTTGTTCTTGTCAGGCTCATCTACCATGCTTAACATACTCAAAGCATCACCTCTAAGTATTTTGGACAAATGATAAACCTGCAGTGATTTATCTATGTTATGTACTTTACATGAAGTTTCAAATCTGTCCAGATAGAATGTTATATCGTCGATGGAAGCATTGAATAGTGGTAGATTAAGCTTGAAAGTGCTTGCATTAGTCTTATCTGAGACCTTATTTGCATCATTAGCATTACCCATGTTCATCACCTTTAATTTCTCAACTTCCAAAGCTAAGAGTTTTTCTTCATGCTCCATTTTTGCTTTTCTCTCATCAGACTCTCTTTGTAACTTCCTTTCTTCAGCTTCAGCTTGTTTTTCTAATCTTTTATTTTCAGCCTCTTTTTCAAGTCTTTTATTTTCAGCCTCTATTTCAAGTCTTTTATTTTCAGCCTCTATTTCAAGTCTTTTATTTTCAGCCTCTTTTTTGTTTTTCCATTTCCATTTGGAATCTTTTTTCATCCACCTGCATCTGCAGTTTCTTTTGCTCAGCTTCCATTGCTTTATCATATTGAGCAGTTGCAAATTCTTCTAACTTATCACCAGTCTTCCCAAGCAATTTACCCTGCTCAATAAAGTGCTCAAATGTAGACATGATGAGTAATAATATGAGTCCACAACCTGAAATAATTAATTATCTTATTTCAAATTTAATTATAACAAGTCTTAAATGAAGCACTTGTTTACTCACAACACTATATTATTATCCCAATCTCTGTGGGAAACAAGTCTTATATCAAAGAACTTGTGTATAGACCTTTTTGAAATATCATCAATCAACTCTTGATCATAGGTGCACTTCCCATTCAATAGTGCACAATACTATTCATCATTTATTAATCATCAGTGTATTAGTAATGCATAAGCATAACCCACTATTAAATGTGAATTAACTACTATAAGTGTAACCAATGACTATGTAAACACAATCACAATGTAAACAATAACAATGTAAACATTACACTGTAAACAATACAATGTAAACAATACAATGTAAACAATAACAAAGATTTAGCAACAATACGAAAACATTCGTAGAAATCAACAAAAAATAAAGCGAAAATTAAAGAAATATCACAAAAAATGGGATGATATCTACGAGAAGATAATACAAATACAAGACACAACAGTGTATAAACAAAAATGGTATATGAAACTAAAAAATAAAAAAGAGTAGGCTAGCAAATACAAACAAATCAAAACAGAACTAAAGAATGCAGAAAAATAACGAAAACAATACTAACACATGTCATCACAACTAACAAAAAATAGCAACAGAAGTCGCTTTGCAAATTCCAGTATCGGAAATTTGCACACCCTACAGAAAACGCTCACGATAGACGACCTCTGTGACGTGGTATGATCTAAGGGAGACACCGCCCAACCGAAAACCCGCAGAAACATAAACATATAAATATAAATATACAAATAACATATAAACATATAACATGTAAACAAAAGAATGAGAAATACAGAAGACTCAGTAGAAGTATAAGGGCACAGTTCACAAACAAACAGGCCACTTAACTTATAGAACTCCAATCGTCAGTACAGCAAAAAAACAGGTGGTAATCAGCATTCTAAGATCGAAGATCCAACGTTGATCACACATCTGAACTTGCATCAAACAGCTAAGACGATGGTTGAGACTTGAGCTTCTAAACAGTACAGGCAGTATACAGGTAGTGTAGTAACGGCACTTGACCTTCTTATCCAACAGTAAATTGCTTGAATCGGTACTTGGCCTTCTCAAGAACTCGTAGCAACCAGAACTTGGCCTTCTCAACAACTACAGCAACCTGGAACCTTGATAGCAGCAACTTGTGTTATCCGGCAATATATACAACGCCGGGTACTGTCCAATTTCTTGCTTTATGGCAAAACTGCAATTTCGACATTTATCGGGCAACGCCGAGTAGTCTCAGAATTCTTTATGTTGATGTCTTGAAAAATGTTGAAATGTTGATATCATGTAGACTGAAGTGGGTAAGGGACCCCGTGTATGCTGGTACCAGACCAAACCAGCTTATGGCCACCAAATGTTGCGTAGCAAAATGTGTGTTGCGTGTAAATGTTTCGTGGATGATGTCACATTTGCCACACAGTGTTGAGGGTGTTGTATTTCATCTGCTTTCCAAAGGTATCATAATACTGGCACTTGCAGAGTGGTGTATCACCCTCAGACACCAGGGATGATGAGGCAGAGTAACATGGTGTCTTTAGTCTGGTTTAAGTGTGTGACGCAAGGATAGAGTCAGATAGCGACAGTATCATATATGGACGTCACATCAGACCATACAACGTAGAAAGTCAATAAAGCTTTTAACAGCAGTGATGTTTTTTGGCAATATATATTGTGTACGCCACAATGACAAAATGCATGGACATCGTTATGCAGAAACATCACAGGTATAGTACAACAGTCATTGTATCATCGACGTAGTCAATTCAACAGGAACATCAGACCGCATCATAATAATGTAAATCATATGCCTTTTAGGATATCGTAATCAGCTGTACATGTAGTCAGGTAGTAAACTTCCCCTTTCCATAAGAGCTAGTAGATATCAACTATGAGATTAAATCTAGTCTCCTATATTTGACCTCAACAAGACAGGCATGTCTTTTGAGCGTCACATTATCGTCCTCTATGTTCCTTAAACAGCAAAGGTATCAAACCTAGATCCATCCATAAAGTTCAGGAAGCAAATGGTCCTTAGAACAGGCATCAATCGATGCGTGACAATATAAGTGGATCGTAAGCTGAGCAAACTTGTCATATCATAGACTCTATAATGAGGCAGGCTAGGCAAAAGTCAACATCACAAGATGGCGATAAAGTTACTCAGCGAAAAGGATTCAGTTACCTGTTCATCAGGAATTAAATCACATAAATCACATATGCCTCCAGGCATTTGAAATAACATAGAGATATATCATCTCAAAAAAGGAAAAACAATGATGAGGACTCCTTCCTGAATAATATAAGCGAAGACGCTAGCACACCGCTACGTCTCGCCTTACCAGCATTTTCGCTCAGACTCCCCTGGGCGGAAATCATACAAACACTGCCACAAACAAAGACATGCGCAGAACACCCGAATCGAATACAACTCAGCTAATTTACGAAACAAAGAATGTTCTACGATGTTCGACTAAAGATTCGAACCTTAAAAGGAAATGACATCGCAAGTTGCCAACTGTTTCTAGGAAAACGCTCCATACATGGTTATGACTTAAAATCGCTCCCACACAAACTATCAACAACCCTAGCTATCAAGATAAGACAACTTCTCGACGATGCTATCAAGATTAGACGACTGTAGAAATAAAAGTGACTACAATTCCATGAGTTACTTCCCATGCATTAAAAAATTGAATATAGTCAAAATGCATAGTCAGAATATATAGTCAGAATAAGTTGCGACAAGTTTAGCGCAACAGCCGGGAATGAACTCTGAGATTATCAGGTATTGAAATCCTGCGCCCAGTGCCAACGTGGGGCACCCAAGCACTTGACACTCCCAGTACCTATGGGGCAAATGCCAATAGTAAGACTCCATTTGAACGGGTTGCTGTCGACATCATTGGACCCCTGGAAAGGACCAAAAGAAGGAACAGGTTCATTCTGACCTTAGTCGACACTTGCACACTGTGGGCCGAAGCTATACCGCTAACATGCATAGATTCTAAGCATGTCGCAGAAGCCCTCGTGAAAATTTTTACACGGTTGGGATTCCCTCAACATGTTTTGACGGATAATGGATCCCAATTCCGTAGCCTGTTAATGGAGGAGATCTTTAAGATCTTGAGGGCCAAACACATCCAAACAAGTCCCTACCATCTGGCCGGAAATGGGCTCGTGGAGCGTTTTAACGGAAGCCTCACCATAATGTTACGTAAGCTGGTTCAAGAGAAACCGGAAGATTGGGACCTATATATATCTGCTGCCTTATTCGCCTACAGAAAGGTTCCCCAAGCATCTACGGGATTCCCGCCAGCTACACTTTTATTCGGCAGACCTATAAAGGGCCACTAGAAGCCTTACTTTGGTCCCTGACAGACCAAAGGGCTGATGAGACAGTCGTCTCTGCAAGCAAATATGTATCTGAGCTCAAGGAAAGGTTAAAGCTAGGATGGGATCTAGCTACTACCAACCTTAAGAAAGCCAGCGCTAAACATGCTAAAAAATACAACAAAGCTGCAAAAGAGAGAGAACTACAACCAGGGGAGAAAGTTTTGTTGCTACTTCCAACCGGAAGCAATAAACTTCGCATCGGATGGCAAGGGCCGTTTACCGTCCTTAAAAAGATCTCACGTACCAATTACAAGATCTCCATCAAAGGAAAGGAGATGGTCTTTCACATAAATCTGCTTAAGAAATATTTGGAAAGACCGGTGCCGTCCTCAGAGCATCTCCTGGCGGTCGCCATAGCAACGGAAGACGAGGAAGGTGATGATAGTTGCATGGAGTACCCATTGCAAAAAACAGAATCCTTTAAAGATGTCAAATTCGGCGACAATCTCTCAAAAGAACAACCGACAGAAACCAGGGCGCTACTGAAACAGTACGCTGCAGTCTTACCGGACGTACCTGGTCGAACAAATCTCATCGAATTTGAGATGAAATTAACTAACGAGACCCCTGTTCGAACCAGAGTTTACCCCATTCCGTACGCTAATCTGATGCACTTTGCGGAGAAATAGACAAGCTGCGTCAAGCAGGAATTATCAGTGAGTCTACATCTCCTTACAGTGAAAATGGCGCGAAATTGAATGTGCCCTGTGTTTTTGTACGTGACAGACATTGTCGCAAAACGCATTTCGCACTCTTGGTCTTCAATCTGTTTTGATATTAAGCTTGGTTGTGAAATTTGTCGTTTTATTATTTTGAGCCCTAAAAATGAGTTCGAGAAAATGTTATACTGCAGCAGAAAAGCTCTTAGTGGTAAAATATGCAGAATCTAACGGCAATCGGGCAGCAAGTCGACATTTTTTCATTAACGAGTGTAACATTCGATTATGGCGAAAAAACAGAGGTGCTGCAAGTGTTGCCTAATAAGAAAAAGGCGAATCGTGGGTCAACACCAGATTTTCCAGACCTTGAAAAAACATTATTGGAGTGGGTAGTGGATAGAAGGCAACAAGGCATCGGTGTTTCATGCATTGAAATACGACTTTAGCTCTGGAACTTACAAAATCTCGTACAGGCACAAAACATTTAAAGCGTCATATGGATGGGCAGTTCGTTTTATGAAGCGACATGGTCTTTCAGTCCAAAGTACCTAAAATGTAGGTGTTGCGTACCTATTTCTGTTTGTTATTATACTTTCAGTTTTTTAACAAATGTTTCATAAAATAAAATCTTGAAAAATTATGGTGCGTATTATACACGAATTTCCATTTTACCAGAAAATGTTGGGCTAAATCAAGCATGCGTATTATACACGAGTGCGTATTATACGCGAGATTTTACGGTAGTTATATGATTCCACAGTGTCGGCTTGTGTGGCGTGGTCCACTAATTGAGTGTAGATAATTCTACTCACCAAGTGTGTTCAAGATTTTTGATTTCGAAATAGAAATTAGGAGGAAAGTGTAATTCATTATGGGACAAACCCATTTTTATCAGGAAATGGGAAATGTTTGGTAAGATAGGCTCGATTTGCCAGATTTTATAAGTCGAAGACATGCCAAGGTTAATATAACCGCCATTCAAAGTTATGAACGTTGAAATTATATATGTGATTGCCGACAGAGAGAAAGTGTGCAAGAAGGCACCAAATAGGATTAATATGAACATTGAAGGAAAATTATAAAATGTATCGAGAAGGACTCTCAAGAATAAAATAAACGGACAAAAGAATGAATATGCTATACAAGCACCAATGGATTAGTCTTGTAGCTGAAGAATTTTAAAGAGATGTGGATTCATTTATAAATAGGAGTTTGAAGAAGGGAATCGATTATTTGGATAAAGATGTCAAACTGTATCAGAGCAATGTGTCGCTCATGAATGTTTTATGTGCTTAATAAATTTGAAGGTCGTTGGAAACCAAAGTCTTCGAAGAATCATTCAAAGATGAGAATTTGAGTTGAAAATTATTAACAGTTAACATTTTATGACAGCGAGTTTATATTCGAATCTGAATACACAAGAACAATGATTATACATAAGGCTGTGGCCAGAGTTTGTGGATGGCAATACTTATAATAATTAATGAACCCTAGACACGCATTCAGACAACGAAGGAAATGTTCTTAACACTCCTGATGGAAGAAAACTTTGTTTTCTTTCTTAAAAGGGAGGGAGGGGGGGGGGGGGGTTGATATCACAGCGTTATTTCGCAGTGCATCTAATGTCTTGTGTTTGTTGAAAGCCAGTCGGGAAAGGCTGGGGTTAGCCGAACTGGTGGGTCATGTGACTACCGGAAGTCGGGGAAAAGGGGGCGCAAAATTAGTCAGTGAGAAGCTAGCCTTGTCCGGGAAGGACGTTTTTGCCTTATGCCAGCGAGATCGCTGTGTGGACTACATTGTAGACCGTAAACTGAGTGCTTGCTATGTTTTCGGAACTTGGTGATATTTACGTTGTTAAGTCTAGAGCAGTGAAGGGTCTAGATAGTATTGTCTACAGGCCGTAGTTTGATAAGATGTCGATGATTTTGAGTGTGTCATTGTCATAGTTTTGCCGCTCAGGTGAGAGATATTTATAGCAGCCATTTGGGGTATAGTCTGAACCTTCGTGTATGGAGGTGATAGTTTAATCTGCTACGGCAAGTTTACAGTGTTTTTCTCATTATTGTATTTGATGCGTTTGATGGCCGTATGAGGTCTTATTGTGTGTGAATATTATTAAAGGGAAGTACCTGTTGAAGGTGTTAATTACTTTTGTCAGCCATTGTTGGGTGGTCGTACCCTTAGTAGGGCGAGCCTATAGTCGTTATTATAAACCCACACAGCAGCGGTGTAACCCATATAGTGTTCTCCATGATAAGTGGTTCCTGTCATATATATATATATTGAAGTGGAGACTTAACTGCTCGTCCACTGCAGAAATGATCTACTTAGATCTTCATTTTTCTTTTCGATCCCCATGCAATAAAAGGTCACCACTGCATGTAGTTCGCTGCAAGTATTTCATGTGTTCTTGCACCTGTGGTTTCTGTGGCAATTTATTTTACATGATGAGATTGGCAGGCCAGTGAAAAACGTAGTTTATATTTCTTTTGACATGTCTGAGAGAGCTTTAGGCCTTTCTTTGTCTCATCAGAGACACCTTGGGAGACTACACTGGACAATCTTCACCGTCTACACCTGTCTCTTCCTCCTCCACAGATTATTCAGACGTCTCACACTGGACACCATCCTGAGATGTGAAGTCGGTCTTGACCAGAACTGCGTGAAGAATCCCGAAGACCCGTTTCTCACACACTGTAAAGGCGTTATTGATGACACCACCAAAATGCCGTGGCTCTATTTACTAGGGTGTAAGTTTCAACAACCACAACAACAAAAAACTCTCTTCTGTATTCATTTCATTTATTATCTTTCAGTTCTCCAAGAAACACCGGGCCGTCAACAAAAACACACCAAGCCTTCCTGGCATGTGCTATCCATCTTCATAATCCCATGTCTTTTTTATCTCCTTCTTGTCTGTGTCTAATTCCCTTCTCTGTGGGTTTCTTTGTCTCTTACCCTGGGAATTCCAGATGAAAAAACTGCCTTGTAATATAATCAACAAAATTGTCCTCAGTTCGTGTCCTATCTAACGCTTGCCTTTTCTTCTACCAAACTAAAGTTCCATTTGAATGTGTTTTTCTTCGTATGAGCTCCACATCTGTGATCCTGTCATACCATTTCAATCCTTTTATTATGTGCGAGTATCCACTGTATCTTTCTGCTTGTATTTTTTGCTCTCCATATTTCAGAGCCAGACAAGAGGGCAGGCTTGACACCAGAGTTGAAGATTACTCTCTGTATACGATATTCTAAGTGCTGCTGTATATTCTTTATTCAAAGAATTTTTCTTTGCCTGTGCGCCAGACTATTCTATCAGCTGTTGTTCAAACAAAAACGTTAATGAAATGAATATTAAAAATTTGAATAAATGTTGGTTAACAAATTAAAAATCGGACATACGGACATGTGACCATATCTGGAAGATAAACAAACTGTTGTCTATGTAATCTAAGACTGTCGGCCCCACTAGAAGAGAAGAAGGCCCTCTCCAATGCATTTGACGGATAGCTGTATGCGACGACAGATGCTTGAGACAAACCGCCAACTTGATGAGAGAAATAAATGTGGTTATACAAGAGTGAAAGAAGAAGAAGAATATGAAGAGTTGGCTAGTGGAGTGGATGAATACGTGTTAGCAATAAGGATAAAAGTGGGTAATAACATAGCAGCCGGGTGGATACAATACATGTCAGTGATAAAAATGAACCAGCACTGCCAACAAGAAAATGCTGCCAGCGAGGTTAACAATGTAATAGAATTCTGGACAAGAGCCTAGATTAGTGCCCGGGGGCCTCAGAGACGACCAAAACAGAATAGTCTTACTGCTTCCTCGGGGGTGTCGTACCAGGCCATTAATATGTGTTTGTGTGTACGGAGCTGGCAACTCATCCTGTACAATAAATGGTTCCAGAAACCACTGCTACGAAAGTACAAGAATGCTTTGGTGCTAGTTTCATACATAGAGGCCAGCTGTGGTTGAGGCTTCCTGCTCCATAGGGAGCCAAAAAAGGAATAGACCATTCTGGATAAGAACGGTGTTAGAAGTGTAGAAACATGTGTGCTGGAGGTGTAGAAACATGTGTGCTAGAGGTGTAGAAACATGTGTGCTAGAGGTGTAGAAGCATGTGTGCTAGAGGTGTACAAACATGTGTGCTAGAGGTGTAGAAACATGTGTGCTAAAGATGTAGAAACGTGTGCTAGAGGTGTAGAAACATGTGTGCTGGAGGTGTAGAAACATGTGTGCTAGAGGTGTAGAAACATGTGTGCTAGAGGTGTAGAAACATGTGTGCTAGAGGTGTAGAAACATGTGTGCTAAAGATGTAGAAACGTGTGCTAGAGGTGTAGAAACATGTGTGCTTGAGGTGTAGAAACGTGTGCTAGAGGTGTAGAAACATGTGTGCTAGAGGTGTAGAAACATGTGTGCTAGAGGTGTAGAAACATGTGTGCTGGAGGTGTAGAAACATGTGTGCTAGAGGTGTAGAAACATGTGTGCTAGAGGTGTAGAAACATGTGTGCTAGAGGTGTAGAAACATGTGTGCTAGAGGTGTAGAAACATGTGTGCTAGAGGTGTAGAAATATGTGTGCTACAGGTGTAGAAACATGTGTGCTAGAGGTGTAGAAACATGTGTGCTGGAGGTGTAGAAACATGTGTGCTAGAGGTATAGAAACATGTGTGTTGGAGGTGTAGAAACATGTGTGCTAGAGGTGTAGAAACACGTGTGCTAGAGGTGTAGAAACATGTGTGCTGGAGGTGTAGAAACATGTGTGTTAGAGGTGTAGAAACATGTGTGCTAGATATGTAGAAACATGTGTGCTAGAGGTGTAGAAACATGTGTGCTAGAAGTTTAGAAACATGTGTGCTAGAAGTCTAGAAACGTGTGCTAGAGGTGTAGAAACATGTGTGCTAGAGGTGTAGAAACATGTGTGCTGGAGGTGTAGAAACATGTGTGCTAGAGGTGTAGAAACATGTGTGCTAGAGGTGTAGAAACATGTGTGCTAGAGGTGTAGAAACATGTGTGCTGGAGGTGTAGAAACATGTGTGCTAGAGGTGTAGAAACATGTGTGCTAGAGGTGTACAAACATGTGTGCTAGAGGTGTAGAAACATGTGTGCTAGAGATGTGTGCTAGAAGTGTAGAAAACATGTGTGCTAGAGGTGTAGAAACATGTGTGCTAGAGGTGTAGAAACATGTGTGCTAGAGGTGTAGAAGCATGTGTGCTAGAGGTGTAGAAACATGTGTGCTACAGGTGTAGAAACATGTGTGCTAGAGGTGTGGAAACATGTGTGCTAGAGGTGTAGAAACATGTGTGTTGGAGGTGTAGAAACATGTGTGCTAGAGGTGTAGAAACACGTGTGCTAGAGGTGTAGAAACATGTGTGCTGGAGGTGTAGAAACATGTGTGCTAGAGGTGTAGAAACATGTGTGCTAGATATGTAGAAACATGTGTGCTAGAGGTGTAGAAACATGTGTGCTAGAAGTTTAGAAACATGTGTGCTAGAAGTCTAGAAACGTGTGCTAGAGGTGTAGAAACATGTGTGCTAGAGGTGTAGAAACATGTGTGCTGGAGGTGTAGAAACATGTGTGCTAGAGGTGTAGAAACATGTGTGCTAGAGGTGTAGAAACATGTGTGCTAGAGGTGTAGAAACATGTGTGCTGGAGGTGTAGAAACATGTGTGCTAGAGGTGTAGAAACATGTGTGCTAGAGGTGTAGAAACATTTGTGCTAGAGGTGTAGAAACATGTGTGCTAGAGATGTGTGCTAGAAGTGTAGAAAACATGTGTGCTAGAGGTGTAGAAACATGTGTGCTAGAGGTGTAGAAACATGTGTGCTAGAGGTGTAGAAACATGTGTGCTAGAGGTGTAGAAACATGTGTGCTAGAGGTGTAGAAACATGTGTGCTAGAGATGTAGAAACATGTGTGCTAGAGGTGTAGAAACATGTGTGCTAGAGGTGTAGAAACATGTGTGCTAGAGGTGTAGAAACATGTGTGCTAGAGATGTGTGCTAGAAGTGTAGAAAACATGTGTGCTAGAGGTGTAGAAACATGTGTGCTAGAGGTGTAGAAACTTGTGTGCTAGAGGTGTAGAAACATGTGTGCTAGAGGTGTAGAAACATGTGTGCTAGAGGTGTAGAAACATGTATGCTAGAGGTGTAGAAACATGTGTGCTGGAAGTGTAGAAACATGTGTGCTAGAGGTATAGAAACATGTGTGCTAGAGGTGTAGAAACATGTGTGCTAGAGGTGTAGAAACATGTGTGCTAGAGGTGTAGAAAAATGTGTGCTAGAGGTGTAGAAACATGTGTGCTATAGGTGTAGAAACTGTGTGCTAGAAGTGTAGAAACATGTTCGCTAGAAGTGTAGAAACATATGAGCTAGAAGTATAGAAACATGTGTGCTAGAAGTGTAGAAACATGTGTGCTAGAAGTTTAGAAACATGTGTGCTAGAAGTGTAGAGACATGTGTGCTAGAAATGTAGAAACATGTGTGTTAGAAGTGTAGAAACATGTGTGCTAGAAGTGTAGAAACATGTGTGCTAGAAGTGTAGAAACATGTGTGCTAGAAGTGTAGAAACATGTGTGCTAGAAGTGTAGAAATATGTGTGCTAGAAGTGTAGAAACATGTGTGCTAGAAGTGTAGAAACATGTGTGCTAGAAGTGTAGAAACATGTGTGCTAGAAGTGTAGAAACATGTGTGCTAGAAGTGTAGAAACATGTGTGCCAGCACTGAGGATGTTTTCTCGTGAATAAATATGGACTAAGTGTGTGGATGGGTGTAGTACGAACTGCTCTAACAATTTAATGTTTACATTATAGACAGATGCATGCTAACAACGTGGATAAATATGGGCTAGCAGTTATAGGCGTGTACTAGCGATTTTGATAATTGCATTTGCAGTATGGATACATTATATGTGCTAGTAGAATGGATAAATAACGTATGGCATTAGAATAGATGAATAATTTATGGCATCAGTATGGAAACATTTTTTAAATGTTAGAAGTAGAAGTAATTGCGTACAAAATATGTACTACTGGTGCAGACTAATATTTCGCAGCAGATATATGTGTACCATCAGTTTGGATAATTGCACGTTTGCCATATTGCTAAATATATTTGAGCAGTAGCAGTATAGATACATACGTGTGTGTTGTAGTCTATACTTTTTATTGTATGCATACGTCAAGAAACTTATACCTTACTGCTAGTTACTAATGCTGAAATTCTACACTAATTTATGCGATACTGATTGAAATATACTTATATCTGATCCAAATTTATCCAGACTTAAAGTACATTTTATACATTTCTTTCAAGTTCTCTTCCCCGAATTTCACTGCATCTGGATCGCCATCTACAAATTCCTACACAACATCAAATTCAACCCTGTCTTTTGGTTGGAGGCACGGATGCGAGAAGTGGTTGTCATGCGCAGAAACATTAAACAGGTCAGATGATTCCCCGTCTTACGGGAATGGGTTGATAGACAACAGGTGGCATACATCTTGCAAATGGAATTAGATGACATCTGCTACTAACATCTAGTTTATTTAGATTATAATAATATCGAACCGACTAGATGTTTGGTTTTAATGCCCATCTTCATTGGACACGTACAACTTCATTAGTTCCCCAATTTCCTCCCTTAGATCACACAAGGAGGATCTCAGCACAGTGTACAAACTCTAGCAGCGGCAAGGATCCCAATGTGTATACAGGAATCACACATTCTTTCAATGTTTTTCTGACGGATAGATTGTCCTAATTTTGAAAGTTGTGGAGAGACATGATCACCAATTCAGCAGTTGGAAATCGTAAAGAGTACGTCATACGGCCGCTGTCCTGGAAACATTTACAAATTTACCGACTAAATGTAACAAACAAATTGAAGATAACAGCAACACTACAAAAACTATAACAGACAAAAGAAAACCATGAAGCGTTTATTTTCCAGGTGTCCCTGTACAGACATAGACAGAATACAACAATGCTACTAACATGAGGTTGTGCATGAGGTTGGCAACCTGTCTAACAAAGTATCACAAAAACCACCACTAGATGAGGTTGGCAACCTGTCTAACAAAGTATCACAAAAACCACCACTACATGAGGTTGGCAACCTGTCTAACAAAGTATCACAAAAACCACCACTACATGAGGTTGGCAACCTGTCTAACAAAGTATCACAGAAACCACCACTACATGAGGTTGGCAACCTGTCTAACAAAGTATCACAGAAACCACCACTACATGAGGTTGGCAACCTGTCTAACAAAGTATCACAGAAACCACCACTACATGAGGTTGGCAACCTGTCTAACAAAGTATCACAAAAACCACCACTACATGAGGTTGGCAACCTGTCTAACAAAGTATCACAGAAACCACCACTACATGAGGTTGGCAACCTGTCTAACAAAGTATCACAGAAACCTCCACTACATGAGGTTGGCAAACTGTCTAACAAAGTATCACAAAAACCACCACTACATGAGGTTGGCAACCTGTCTAACAAAGTATCACAGAAACCACCACTACATGAGGTTGGCAACCTGTCTAACAAAGTATCACAGAAACCACCACTACATGAGGATGGCAACCTGTCTAATAAAGTATCACAAAAATCACCACTACATGAGGTTGGCAACCTGTCTAACAAAGTATCACAAAAACCACCACTACATGAGGTTGGCAACCTGTCTAACAAAGTATCACAAAAACCACCACTACATGAGGTGGTGGGTGAGGGGAGGATCTGCAGAGGTAGCTCCATGCACCGCAAGGAGCCCAAAAGGAAAATTATGATAATGATGATGATAATGATGATGGAGATGATAACGATGATGATAATGATGATATGTTTAGTAGTTATTTATTTATTTAGTAGTCAGGGTCTTTGTTGGCCATGGTTCAAGGCGACACATTTTCTGGAGCGGCTAATTACAAGAGGGAAGTCTCGTAAAATGAAGATACAAAATTAGTACCACTTAACGGGTAACCCAGTAGGATCTGATCTTAAGTCTGGGTATAACTCTAGATAGAGTGTGAGTGAGTTGTCTTTGTGAAGTTAGAGTATAAAAAATAATTACACCCCCTAGACAACGCTTTTTATATCAGGGGTTGGCAACCTGTCGATCCCGATCTACCAGCAGATCCCAGTAGATGATTTGTTAGATATTTAGGCCAAAAAGGGAGTGGGTCAGAAATATATATTAAACTAGAAAAATTTCGGATTAGACCTTTCCCGCCGGCATTTAAAATTGCTTTGCCATCTGAATCAAAGGTTTTTTTAACAGAGTCATCGAGCTGACCTCATGCAACAGATGCTGGATGCCCAATTTTCAGCCGACAGCGTCCAGGACTTGGAGAATGAGGAATCAAAGCTGGACTCGCCTTACACAAAAACTCTTAGATCCATGACAAACGAGGTATTTCCGTAATACTTACGACCATTAGGTCACCATTCTTCTTCTTCAGGTAACATACTTGCTAATGTAGGTAATCATGTCTCTCCACAACCTCATGCTCGCAGGGCTATTAATCAGTTCTACTGTTTACGAAGTCATTCCATGCCATGACGTCAAACTGTTCAGTTCTACTGTTTACGAAGTCATTCCATGCCATGACGTCAAACTGTTCAGTTCTACTGTTTACGAAGTCATTCCATGCCATGAGGTCACACTGTTCAGTTCTACTGTTTACGAAGTCATTCCATGCCATGACGTCAAACTGTTCAGTTCTACTGTTTACGAAGTCATTCCATGCCATGACGTCAAACTGTTCAGTTCTACTGTTTACGAAGTCATTCCATGCCATGAGGTCACACTGTTCAGTTCTACTGTTTACGAAGTCATTCCATGCCATGACGTCAAACTGTTCAGTTCTACTGTTTACGAAGTCATTCCATGCCATGAGGTCACACTGTTCAGTTCTACTGTTTACGACGTCATTCCATGCCATGTCGTCACACTGTTCAGTTTCTTATCTATTTGTCGTCTTCGACCTCTGTTTACCTCAATCTTTCCTGTTATCACAATATATTCCAGATTTTCTCTTCTTATAACAGCCCCCCCCCCCCCCCCCCAAAAAAAAAGAAGCGGATTGTATCAATCTAATATGAGCAGTGGCGTGCTCAGGAGGTGTGATGGGGACGGACAGCCTGGAGGGGGTGCCATCGGACACTATTATGATAGTACAGTACTTACTGTTACAAAAATATGGGTTTCTTTATGGGGGGAAGAGTGTTAAAGGTAGGATCCACCCCTGGCACCATATCCTTAAGTTCGCCCATGAATACGAGTAATAAGTTTCGTTTGTGGACTAGCTTCTGTCAGGACATCCTTAATTACTCGTATTCATGGGCGAACTTAAGGAAATGGTGCCAGGGCCACGACAAGCATGGGAAACAAAGAGCCAAGGATCCAGACCCCCAGGACGACCCAGAGTCCGCTGGGAGGACAACATTAGACATTCTTTGAAGGACCGAGGACCCCTGTCTATGTAAAAAAAATAATGAAGTTACGGAAACAACATCAAATGAACAAACTTTGCTGCGGGATGGACATTCGGAGTCTGTGGCTCGTATGACTGTCAGTGGTGAAAGCCGAAAGGAAGCCACTGACATGAAAACGGATGTCCTGACCGCAAAACAGGATACAAGAATAGGATTTTGGAATGTCAGGACAATGTACGAGACAGGTAAACTAAGACAGGTCACGGCAGAAATGAGAAACTATAGGTTACACATCCTGGGGATAAGTGAGAGCAGATGGACAGGGGCAGGAAAAGTTAAAACAGCAACAGGAGAAACAGTACTTTACTCTGGAAGAGAGGATGGACAGCACAGTGAAGGCGTAGCCATTATTCTACAGAAAGGGATAGAAAGGACATTACTGGAATGGAAACCCATCAACAACAGACTGATACGATTGAGATTGAGAGGGAGATTCACCAACACTACAATAATACAATGCTACGCACCAACGAATGATAGCGATGAGGAGGTCAAGGATGAATTCTACCAACAACTGCAGAAAGAAATGGAAGACACACCTAGATATGATCTTGTTATAGTAATGGGAGACCTCAATGCGAAAGTTGGTACACACAATACATATAATGAAAGAACAATGGGGAAATGCGGTAGCGGAACAGCAAACGAAAATGGGGATAAGCTAATAAGTTTCTGTAGCATTAACAACCTGGTCATTAGAGGAACACTTTTCCCACATAAGGAAATTCACAAGTTAACATGGGAATCACCAAATGGTCGGGACAGAAACCAGATAGACCACATCATGGATAACGGTAGATGGAGACATGCATTACAAGATGTGAAGGTAAGAAGAGTGCAGATGTGGGAAGTGATCACCATTTAGTAGTAGCAAAACTGAAAGTGAAACTAAGAAGGGCTGGACCAACTGTAACTACACAGAAAAGGTTTGACATCAGCAAATTGAAGGACCCCCTTACCAAAAAAGCTTTTGCGGCCGACATTAAGAAACGATATCAATTTGCCAAAAGCCAGGAAAAGACATTGACTCATGATATAGACCAGAATTTCAACACCATTTCAACAATATATAAGGAAAGTAGCAAATCATGCTTAGGATTTCAGGAAAGGAAGAAGCAAGACTGGATAACACCAGAAACACTAAACACCATAAAGATGAGAAAGGAAATGAAAAGAAAGAAAACAGAAGCGAAGTCCCCCAGGTTAAAGCAACTATATAGCGAACAGTACAGCCAGCTGGACAGGGAAGTTAAACGCCAAACCCGAGCCAACAAAAGGAATTTCCTAGACGATCTTGCAAAACAGGCAGAAGAGGCAGCACTGAGAAATGAACAAAGCACAGTATACAAAATAACTAAAATCATCAGCGGAAAACAAGGTGCAAACAATATTACATTAGTAAGAGATAAGCAAGGAAATCTCATCAAGACAGCAGAGGGACAGGAAACAAGATGGGCAGAGCACTTCAGAGAAACTCTGAACAAGGAAATATCAGAGACACAATTGAATGTTCCTGAGGCTGAAAACGATCTAGATGTAAATACAGACATTCCACGAAAAGAAGAAATCATCACAGCAATCAAAGGGTTAAAGAACGGTAAAGCTCCGGGCCATGATAACTTAAATGCAGAGCCATTTAAGACAGACCCTGAGCTAGCAGCAGAACTATTAGAACCACTATTTGCACAAGTGTGGAAAACGGGGACAACACCATCAGAGTGGAACAAAGGAATAATTGTCAAATTGCCCAAAAAGGGAGATCTTGCAGACTGCAATAATTGGAGAGGAATCACTCTGCTCTCAGTTCCCAGCAAAATACTAGGCAGGATAATTATACAGAGAATTTCAAAGGCAGTAGACTACAAACTGAGGAAAGAACAAGCAGGATTTAGAAAGAACAGAAGATGTGTAGACCATATATTCACTCTCAGGAACATTATAGAGCAGTGCTCAGAATGGCAAAGACAGCTTTACATAAATTTTGTTGATTTTGAAAAGGCTTTTGACAGCATACATAGGGACAGTTTATGGAAAATACTGAGGGCTTATGGAATTCCAAGCTGCATAGTGTCAATTATAAAAAGCCTCTATGCCAACTTTACGTGTAGTGTTGGGCAGAGCAACCTAACCTTCGTGGTGAAGACAGGAGTACGACAGGGATGCCCTTTATCAACCACTCTTTTTTTAACAGTCATAGACTGGGTGATGCGCCAGACAACAGAGGGCAGTCCAAGAGGAATAAGATGGACTACATTTTCTACATTGGAAGATCTGGAATATGCAGATGACATTGCACTGCTGGCACATTCACATCAACACATCCAGGAAAAAACGGATAGACTTAATAAATTTAGCCAGCAGGTGGGCTTGAACATCAATTTAAAGAAGTCTGAGGTCATGACGCTCAATGTGAGCAACCCTGAGCCCATATCAGTAAGGAATCAGCAACTGGTACAGACAGATACCTTCACATACCTAGGAAGCATAGTAACACCAGACGGTGGGGCAGGCAAAGACATCAACATCAGAATGAATAAGGCAAGAACAGCCTTCTTTAGCCTAAATAACATCTGGAAGTCCTCACAATGAGCAAGGTAGAGCATCAGAAATGATAACCACTAGCACAGAAGAGGATACAAATGGTGATGAAGATGACATAAAGATGGAAGAACTGAAGGCAGCACTGGAGAAAATCAAGATGGGCAAAGCAGCAGGGCATGATGGTATAACACCAGAAATGGTTAAGTACATGGGAGCATCAGGCGACCTATTACTCCTAAGGGTCCTACAGGCAGCATGGTGCAACAAGGCCATACCAAAGGATTGGGAGATTGCCATTATAACACCGATTTTCAAAAAGGGTGACAATCGACAATGTGGAAACCACAGAGGCATATCCCTTCTCAGTGTCCCTGGTAAAATCTACTCTAGAATCCTAGAGCAGAGACTCCGATGCCTAGCTGAGCCACAATTGGATGAAGCCCAGTGCGGATTCCGAGCAAACCGAAGTACTCAAGACCTAATCTTCACACTCAGGCAGCTGAGTGAAAAGGCCCTTGAGTACAAGAGTGAGATCCATCTTTGTTTCATAGATCTGGAAAAGGCGTTTGACAGGGTCCCCTGGAGCGAACTTTGGGACTGTTTGGCAAGAAGAACATTCCAGCACCTCTGATTCATGCTATACAGAGCTTCTACAAGTCTTGCAGAAATTATGTGAGGACAGCAAACTATAAGTCAGAAGAGTTCAGGACCACCACTGGTGTAAGACAAGGCGATATCCTGTCACCTTATCTTTTCATACTCCTCATGGACGATGTCATCAAGGCATGTAAGGAGAGAACAAGAAAGTATTCAGTGGGGTACTGGAAGATGAGACAGGTCTGTATTTCAGAGCTAGCATTTGCTGATGATGTTGTCCTGATTGCTAAATCAGAGACACATCTCCAATCCAACCTGCAAGTCTGGAAGGAAGAGCTGGAGAAGAGAGGGATGGTCATAAGCAGCTCTAAAACAAAATCCATGGTGATATCACGAGAAGAAAGAAAACATCAGATTAAGTTGGGAGCACAGGTCCTGGAGCAGGTCGACCACTTTAAATATCTCGGAGCTATTATAGACCGAAAGGGGGGCATCAAAGAAGAGTTGGCCACTCGAAAAGCAGCGGCTGGGAGACTTTATCAGGCCATAAATCGAGGATTCCTCAGCAAGAAAGAGGTTGGTAAGAAAACGAAGATGGCTGTATACCGCTCCACCTATGTCCCAGTCTTGACATATGGATGCGAGTCATGGGCAATGACTACAACCCACAAAAGCCAGATTCAAAACCTCAGAAATGAGGTATCTGAGGAAGGTGGTTGAAGTAACAAGAAGAGACATGGTCCGCAACCAGACGATACGTCAAGGCCTAAAATCCCACCCCTCTGCAGACCCAAATAGAACAGTCCCAACTAAGATGGTTTGGCCATGTCTGCAGAATGGGAGAAGATCGGCTACCACGACAAGCATGGGAAACAAAGAGCCAGGGATCCAGACCTCCAGGACGACCCAGAGTCCGCTGGGAGGACAATATTAGACAATCTTTGAAGGACCGAGGACTAGAATGGAACCAGGCCAGGAAAAAGACAGCCGATAGGATAGTCTGGCGCTCTCTCTTCCAAACCTCTACACCTCACGGTAGAAGAGGAACGACTAAGTAAGTAAGTAAGTCCTCACAATACAGCACAAGCACAAAATTAAGATTATACCAGAGTTGCGTGCTTTCTTTGCTTCTCTATGGTGCGGAATGCTGGAGAGTCACAGAGAAGGAAATGTCAAAATTGTCCTCTTTTCACACAACATGCCTAAGAAAAATTCACCGCATCTTTTGGCCGAATACCATCACCAACCAAGATCTGCTTACTCGTAGCAAGCAAGAGGACATGCACACCATCATAGCTGGCAGACGCTGGAGCTGGGTTGGTCATGTCCTCAGAAGAGACCCCGATGCCATCACAAGAACAGCTATGCTTTGGACCCCTGAAGGAAAGCGAAAGAGAGGCCGACCAAAAACAACTTGGCGGAGGACTGTGGAGGCGGAGATGCAAAGAATGAACCAGAGTTGGGGCACTGTACGAAGGATGGCCACCGACCGTGCAAAGTGGAATCAATTTGTTGTTGCCCTACAAGACGCCACTAGGCGTGATGGCCACTGACTGCTTTGACGGTCGGTGGTTAAGGATCGAAGAAGAAGAAGAAGAAGAAGGACCGAGGACTAGAATGGAACCAGGCCAGGAGGAAGACAGCCGATAGGATAGTCTGGCGCTCTCTCTTCCAAACCTCTACACCTCACGGTAGAAGGGGAACGACTAAGTAAGTAAGTAAGTAGTGTTCTACTTCTTTATATTTTACGAGTGCCTGAAAACATACCTTTATGTTTGTCTAATATTTATTTACTTTTTACAGGCCTCGGGTTTCCCTTCCTTATGTATTTTTGGTTAACTGTAAATGACGTCACTACTATGTTTTTATTGCTAGCCTTTACAACTCTGCGACTTGAGTCGTAATTAAGACCATTGCTGTCCGTTGGTTTCTAGTTTTTAGACAATGCCAAATAACTTTCCTTTCTCACGACTTGATGTAAATATCAGTGTGTTGCTGTTCCAGGAAATCGTGTCACACGCGCTGCTGTTCCTGCTGGCGGGATATGAAACCACAGGCACCACGCTCTCCTACATTTTCTTTGAGCTGTCCCAGAATCCACAAGTCCAACAACGCTTACGTCACGAGGTGATGAGTGTTCTATCTCGTGGTTACAACAGAATTGACTACGATGACCTTAAGAAGTTGACCTATTTAGACTACGTCATTTGGGAGACCCTGAGGAAATACCCGCTGGCAAGCACGTGAGAAAAGTGTCTTAATAATAGAACAGTACAGTTTAATGCATCATTCATTTAAGAATAATAACATCATCTATCGTGATGACACGCGATTTAAAAACAAAGCGACTCAAATCTATCTAAACAATGTTCTTTCTCCTTTGCCGTGGTAAGTTATATTACCTATTTTCAATTACCTCGCTGTTTGTCTTCCAGGGTGACAGCCAGACGATGTGTCGAAGACTGTACCATCGGCGATCTGAAGATTCCGGCGGGAGTTCTGGTGCATGCCAATATGTGGGATATCCATTATGACCCTAGACACTGGGGAGACAACCCTGACAAATTCGATCCTCTCAGGTAACTACAACATCTATCACTAGTGCAATAACAACTACTACTACTGCTACAACTGCTACTACGACTACTACCAATAATACTAGAATGGAAAAAAAATTACAAAAACACACAAACAGTAATACGTCTTACAAAGAGAAAGGACAAGAAAAACCTACGTTGCGGCCACAAGGCCTTCGTCGGGGACAGACAAACAAGAGACAGGAGCGAAAGAAAATGAGAATTAAGTAGAGAAAATGAAACTATAAAAATAAGAGAAAAAACACTCACTTATGTCCAGTCACATGGTGGAGCAAAGATGGCTGCCACTAAACCGGAAAGCGGAAGTCGATAATACATTAAAAACAAAAAAATAACAAATAATGAAAACAAGGACTGGAAAAAAGAGTGAGGGGAAAAGTAGGAAGAAAAAAAAGAATATATATATATATATATATATATATATATATATATATATATATATATATATATATATATATATATATATATATATATATATATATATATATATAAAATATATATAAAAATATATATATATATATATATATATATATATATATATATATATATATTTATATAATAAATTATAATATAAATTTAATAATAAAAATTAAAAAAAATTAGTAAAAAAAAAAAATCAAACTTTTTCTACGTTATATCGTAAATTCCCGGCCCACGCTTCCACCTGACGTTTTCTGACAAACTCTCAATCAGCGCGGTTGTTTATTGGCGCCTCAAATGCCAGCCATTTCATTCAAAGTTCGTATTATGAAAACTTTTCCTCATGCAATATTATGTATGACTCATGCGTTTGAAAATTCCAAACAGTCATCCTCCGTATATGGAGTTGCTACATCCAACAATTCTTGGTAATGTTTACGTTACAACTTCTTACATTTTTTCCTGATCATAACCAGGTTTTCCGGAAGTTTCCTTATGTCATTTGTCCTGCTCGCTCTTCCAGATGTCTTCCAAGATTGCGTTTATCAATAATCACCTAACATTGCTGTCGAGTGGGAAGTAATTATGCAATCTTAAGCAAACACTTCATGCAATTCAATGTGGTATTATCACGTTTTAGTGACTCAATTAATCTCTCAGGGATGGGCGATACGCTTGTCTGACCCTGTCATGCATCGAAGCGTGAAACGTGAACAATGACAGTTGGGAAAAAGAGTGTGCTAACAATAGAATAATGCACCTAATTCAGTGTGCACAACTAATGTAGTTCATTACTGCCGGAGAAGAGAGCGCACGAGTTATGTCACACACGTTACCAATTTAACGACAATGTGAAAACATTATTTTAATATCTTTTACTTGCCTTGCCATTCTGACACGACCTTAGTATTCTGTCACGGGCTTTACATCCTGACAATGAAAGATATGAGGTTATCATAAATTTTGTCGTGATCTGTTCCCAGGTTCATGCCGGAGAAAAGAAGAAGGAGACATCCGAGTGCATGGATGCCATTTGGTAGCGGGCCTAGAACTTGCGCTGGATTGAGATTCGCGCTGCTCCAGCTCAAGATGGTAGTGGCTAAAGTGTTGAGAGACTTTGATTTCCATCCCTCCGGATGCCAGACGCTAGAACTGAAAGAAGGCGCCACTATTTTGCCAGCTGACGGAGTTCGTCTGGCAGCACTGAGAAGAAGCTCGGCTATGTCTGAAGCCGGGTTACGGCGTGGGTCAATAATTACTGGTATTCCCCTTTCTGAATGGACTAGCATGAGACGGGCATCGGTGAGAGTTGAAGACCCTATTGATGACTTCTGCGTGATGGGAGAAGGCGTGGAAGAAATTAGCATGATGAATACAAGAAGGGAGTCCTTATCAGAGAGATTCAGGCAACACCAGCTTGGACTCGATGTTGAAAGAAAAGATTCTGTCAACAACTCCTCTTGTAAGAATTCCATCCTGCAGGACGAGCTTGTGAGAGAGGGCATTGATTTGATGCACAAAGTTTCGATCAATAAAGGTCGCGAGCTAATTACTTTGGAATCTATCAACAAAGGAATCAACTTGCTTAGGAAGGCATCCCTCTGCGAAGATCAGAACCAGTCAAATGTACAAGGCATTGAAAAACTTCTCCAGAAGAAGTTACCAAGGAAAATTATGGCACCACATGAGACTGACACTGACCTCTCATTGGGAGTATCCACCATGCCCGAAGATATCCTGGGAGAAATGCCACACCTGAAATCCCGCCAGACTTTGAGACGTGGTTCAGCTGTTCCTGAGCTCCAGTCAGTCAGAGAGACGGACACCATTGAGGCCTTAGAAATCAGACGACATATGCAGATCTCTGACTATACAGACGACTTACTGGATGAGGAGGGCTTGAAGAAAGGAAGCCAGGTCCATGGCAACAGACTGTACCAAAGACGCGGCTCTGGCTAGATCCGAACAAAGGTTTGATAGCTATAATGGTTTATAAATGCTTCTACGTATTATCATAAAAATAGAGTTAGGGAATAATTACGACGCAGTAATCTGTTGAACATTTTCCGGTTTAGCGAGAATAAATTATGTGCCAATATAAAAATAATGAATAGCTTAATCATAGTGTTGAAATTAGTTTAAGTATACTTCTGCCTCAGATGGGCACATAGATTGATATGACTTGACATGAAAACGTCTTAGCCGGATGCCAAAAACGTGGAATAAAATAAACAGAAAACGTATGCCACATTAATGACTGCTAAATCAGTTAGCGTATATCGGAATCTTGCAGGCCATGTAAAATGTTAGAAACAGGTCAGTTAAAACCCAGTCGCCAATCGCTTCAAATCATAAAGAAAGTTGGAAAATTTCTAATGCAATAGGTTTTTTTTTTTCAAATAAAAGAAAAACAAAAGCTTCACCTTCTTGTGACAACTAAAATGTGGATAATGCTGCACTTGAAATATTAAATCAAATAAACTGAGTTTATTTTTGTGGGGGGAGGGGGGAGGGGGGGGAGGAGGGAAGAGATAGGGAGGGGGGGTGTTGCTGTCGTTTTTGACGGTTTCATAAGACGTAAATCTATTAAATATTTTTATGATCTAAGGTAGAGAACTGTGTGTTAACTCCCTGGGACAGGTTGATTTGGGGTTATCTTCCCTTTGTTTTATTCATTGTGTTGACCTGTCTTAAGTCGGGGGTTAGCTGTTCTCATATCTGTTCTGTCTACGGATGTGCATGTTTTTTGAGCGCGGAACGGATAGACTTCCGTCAGGGAGTGATGATCTGGGTTCTGACCGGACTAAGATGTCCGTGGTACTTCTCTGCATTATCTGGGGGAAAGATAGTCTTCAGTGTGACTGTGATGTTAGTGATTCTCCCCAGAGTTATTCTGTTCGTCAAGAATGACGACAGTTGTTATTTGTGTATTTCTCGGATTCTGTCAAAGGTAAAAGAAACTTAATTATTATGCCTAAGTTGCAGAACATTTTGTGTCGACCTGTGAGTAGAGCTCACAGTTCTTTGAGATACAGAGTCCATTATGTGTGCTCGAGGTAGCCAACTAAGACTATTCGTCTAACTATATTACAGAAGCCCAGTGAAGAGAGATTATTATGAAAACCGTATGTTAGCGGTATATGTTTCGGCATGGACGATTATGCCTGCCTATGAAGAATACAGAGTTGTTCACATTATTATAGAGGCCCGATATTACGGCCGATATCTTTGAGCAGAAGAAGAAGTGTCTGGCGTGTGAAGCCAGATGAAGTCTTGACTTTCATTAAACAAGTTCATAGACTTTGATATTAAGCAACTGGAACCGCCTTTATCGTGCGGGATATTTGTTAAAGGACTACTTGACGCGTTTAGTCAGGGGCCCTGAGCTACAGTATGACGAACGTAAATTGTCAAGCCAGCTCTACTAGCATCCTATACATGAGCTATGATGCTTGATGTTGATAATCATTACCACAAATGAAATGTCTATGATCCTTTGTGCTATTGACTGTGTCGTCATTCAGCGTACTGTTGCCTAATAAATGTTGAAGAAAAGTCATCGGTATTATCCACGTCTATGACTTCTACTTGTGGTGGAGTGAGTTTGGTGTGTAGATGAATAAGAGCCTATACGACTTCGTGTTAATGATCTGCTGTTTCCAATACACACACCTTTACTCTCTACCACATCTTACTACGTGTACTACACTCCTGAACAACATGTATGCTGTTTTATGTGTGAGTGTTTGCACTACACCCCCGCAGCGCCTCACGCTGCTGGCCTAAATACACCGCAACACTGAACTGTCCAGGCACGACTCGACCTTACCCACAAAATAGCATTTTACATCTGGTGGACCAGATTCGTGGGTTTCTACATTACATCGTGGAGTGTCAGCTACGCAGCGAACAGTACTAAGCAGGTCAACGCCTTATACTGCTTCATGGACCACAGCTGCTTAAGATGTCATTTACGCTGTGCTACAGAAGGAAACACCCTACTGCATTTTATCAGTCGTCAATGGCCATATATTGTTACGTTCAAGTCACGTTGTTTACGTCAAAGCTCAAGTTGTAAACAGTTCAAGCTATTGTTTACATATTACAGTCTACACATACCAACGTTGGATCTTCCGGTTTCAACTAAAATGTTGGGTATGACATTGTAGCTGGACATTTGGAGACCACTACATGTTGTTAAGTTGCTGGGTACTTCAATGGTGGATCGTCTACTTTTATTGTTTACAGTTGTACCGCATTGTACTGCATCTTTGCGGGTGTTTGAGTATTATGCTTGAGATAAGTGGCCCGTTTATGTGTTAAACTGTGCCTTCATTTATGTTCAACTGAGCCTTCCTCTATACACATTCTTTATATTGTGTATTTACATACTACATGCATTCTTTGTTTACATGTTTTTTGTTTACATGTTGTGTTAGTGTGTATATTTTGCGGGTTGGTTGGGTCTGGTGACTCCTTTAGAATATCTCACGTGATAGAGGGTCTAATGAGAGCGTTTTCTTTAGGGACTGTGCAAATTTTCCACAGTGAAATTTGCTAGCGACAATTGTTGCTATTTTTGTTTAGCTGTGACGTAGTGTGCTTTTCATCGTTGTTGTTGTCATATTTTTTTTTCTTTAGTTTTGATTTCATTTGTTTGTATGTGTCTGCCTCCTCTTCCTTTCATTTATTTCTATACATCTTTTTGTTTATAACAGTGTTGTCATTTGTTTTGTTTAATTTTTCGCAGTTATCATTGCAATTCTTTGCAACATTAGATTTAGTTAAGCTTTATTTTGATTTGACTTCTGCGAACGTTTTCGGTTGTTCTATATTCTCGTCTTTGTATTGTTATTGTATACATGTTTATCATACACAGTCCATATATATATATATATATATATATATATATATATATATATATATATATATATAGATATATATATATATATATATATCTATATATATATATATATATATATATATATATATATATATATATATATATATATATATATATATATATACTTGGTCATGAACTACTATTATTATTAATATGATGCACTTTTCAGATAGAGGTTATTTATGAGGATATTATTATAGAGAAACAAGGTGATTATACAAAGTCTTTGACAAAGACTTATCTCCCACTGAGGTTGGGATATAAAGTGTATTATTATTTCAGGTGTTAATAGCACATTAATAGACAGAATGTCTACATTGGATTTCTTCATCGAACAGGGGAAAGCCCTTGGCAAAACTGATGAGAAATTGGAAGAGTTTGCACTTACTCAATATGCCAAGGCACAGAAGGCTGAAGAGAAAAGGATGCAAATGCAGTTGGACAGAGAAGCTGAAGATAGAAGAATACAGCAACAAAGAGAATTTTAAGATAAAAAGTTACAAAGAGAAGCTGAAGAGAGGAAACTTCAAGCTGCTGCTGAAGCTGAAAATAAAAGATTAGACAGAGAAGCTGCTGCTGAAGAGAGGAAACTTCAAGCTGCTGCTGATGAAAGAAAAGCGAAAATGGAACATGAAGAAAAACTCTTAGCCTTGGAGTTTGAGAAATTAAAGATCATGAATATGAGTGCTCCTCAAACAACTTCGGGTAAGATAAAGGAGAATTCTTATAAAGTCAAATTGCCCCCTTTCAACCCTCTAAAGAACGACATAACCTTCTACCTTGATAGATTTCAATTAACATGCGTAACGCATAAGGTAGATAAGGAACAATATGTCGGACAACTGATGGAGTTACTTTCAGGTGAACCATTAAGTACTGTAATGGCAGTAGAGAAACCTGACAGAACTAATTATGATGTTGTCAGGGCAACATTACTTAAAAGATATCAATTAAAAGAAGAAGATTATCGTCTTCGTTTTAAGACAATACTACCAGAAACTGGAGTAGAGTTCTCTGACTTTATTACAAAGATAAGTCTTACATTCACACGTTGGATTGAGCTGTCTAAAACAGAAAAAAACATATGAAGCCCTTATGGACTTATTACTTCGAGATAAAGTTATGTCATCTGTAAATGAGTCTTTCCTTGCTTTTCTTCATGAGCGTAAACCTAAGAACATAAAAGACATGGAAGAATATTGTTGCCAGTACGTCACTGCGCATCCCCATGCTACTGTTAGCAATTCTAAGGTGAAGGAACAGTTGCCAGTTGCTTCTGCAGCACCATATGGCCCTAACTTTATGCATAAATTCCAAGGTGCTCAACACAACTTTAATAAGAAGAGCAATCGTAATTATGATCAGAATCAGGGTAACCCATCACATAATGGGTCTTCTACAAAGAACTGGAGGCGATCTGATAGTCCTCGTTATTTCGGGTCCAATAATTATGGAAACTTTCGGAGAGGTAGTCACAATAGACACTATCAAGGCTATTCTTCGCGGGGACATCGAAATCAGGTAGACACTATAATCACTGGAAAAATGACAATAGTGATTGTGGAAACTGGGATTCGAACCAGAACGGTGTCAAACTATGACAATTTCAGAGGGAATAATAATCGTATAATAATAATATAACAAACATAGATCTTATCACCAGGGAAACTCTGTACAACAAGAGTCTCATGGTGCCAGTAATCAAGTGATTGATAATAAAAACTCTAATGCTGTCACTTGTTCTGCTTTTGATTTTGGGAGAGCATTTCAATGCCCCCAATGCACAACATTATTTGAACCGACCACAGTAACTACTTTAAGTTGTGGTCACCCTCTTCCCGCTCTTCCTGCTGCAGTTGCGCATGACGGGAGAGGATCGCTTATCATGCATAAAGGTCTTGTGGATAGTAAGCCAGTCTCAGTGCTTTTTGATTCTCGGTGCACTACTATTGGGGTTAAGCAATCTCTTATAGATCCTCGCTGTGCCACAGGAAAGGTGGTTAAATGTGTAACATTTGGTGGCACAGTAGAAAATTACTCAACTGCTATTATTCACATTGCTACTCCCTTCTTTACGGGAGATGTCCACGCGTGTCTTCTACCTAATTCTATTGCGGATCTTATCATCGGTCGTATTTACGGGGTTAAGGAATGCACCAAGCAGCAAATTGCTGCCCGGGAAGAACGGAATATCCAAACAGCCAATGCAGTGGTAACAAGAGCACAAGCTCTTATTCCTCAAACTTCATCTATTGAAGTTAATGAAGTACAGAGCCAAGAGGATCACTTGGTAATTTCGCATGACTCGTTTGTGAAACTACAAGAAAAAGACCCGTCTTTAAAGAAATTCTTTCTTCTCGCTAAAAACGGTGATCCGAATCAGGATACAAATCGCAAATCATATATCACTATGAAGAATGGTATACTAGTGCGTATGGTACAACACTCAGACACGTCTATGCATTCTCAAATTCTCGTGCCCAAAAGTATGAGAGTCTTAATTCTTCAACATGCACAGGATTCTCAGTGTGCTGGACATATGGGTTTTTCCCGAACTAAGTCGAGAGTTCTGGGGTCTTTCTTTTGGCTATTTGTCAATAGACATACGAATTTATTGCCGGTCTTGCAAAATATGTCAAGAGGTCAAATCTAGAGGTCCACGTCATGCTGCACCTATTCAGGCAGCAGACATTCCTATTCGGCCGTTTCAGAAAATGGCCATAGATATCATTGGCCCTTTTAAGACTAAATCGGCCAGAGGACATCAATTTATCCTTACGTGCGTTGACATGTGCACGCGTTGGCCAGAGGCTATACCTCTTAAGAGCATTTCCACTGCTGATATCGCAGACGCTCTTTGGCTTATATTTTCTCGTTCGGGTTTTCCCAGGGAAATATTGTCAGACCATGGCACACAATTGATATCAGACACAATGTCGCAGGTAATGTCTACTCTGCACATTAAAAGATCTTTGAGTGGTATTTATCACCCAATGTCTAATGGGTTAGTTGAGCGTCTTAATGGAACACTCAAGAACTTACTTGGGAAGATAACTGAGGATCATCCTCAGGATTGGGACAGGGTTCTACCCGCGGCTCTCTTGCCTATAGAGAGGTCCCCAACGAACATGGAGGATTTTCTCCTTTTGAACTTGTCTTTGGCGCGCGACCGCGCGGTCTTATGTCTTTACTGCATGATCTGATAACTGCTGATAATATCGACAATGACACACAATCTTCATTCGAGTATGTCATTGCTCTAAGGCAAAAGATTATTGAAGCATGCAAGCTAGCAACTTCCTCATCCGAATTTGCTAAAGAAAAGGTAAGGCGATTTGCTAATAAGAAGAGACGCCTACGTCAACTTTGTCCTGGAGACAAAGCGTTTGTTTTACTTCCTTCTAGGGAGAACAGACTCCTTATTACATGGAAAGGTCCATATACAATAGTCTCGAAAATTTCCGATGTCGACTATGTTGTCGATATTGATGGAAGGCATAAAACCTTCCATATAAATATGCTTACGGAATATCATGAACGACCAGACTATTTGCAGCCTATTTTCCAGGCGACGGACGATTCTTTAGTCCAACAAGGTCATATCTCATCCCTGTCAGTTATACAGGATGAGGAAACTACTTTTTCGGATGTTAATCTACCTCTTCCTGTGATTCCACTTTCTTCTACGGGAACATGGAGAAACGTTACTGTTTCTTCTAATTTGTCTTTTGAGGAACAGCGACAAGTATCTTTAACTGAACGCACCAAACCTCTCACTGCTTTCTCAACACCTAGGGGTTTGGTTCAGTGGAATTTTATGCCTTTCGGGCTTATGAACGCCCCAGCTACTTTCGTACGCATGATGCGTCGAATTCTCTCATATCGTTCAGATGTCATTGCATACTTGGACGACATCTGTCTTTTCAGTAATACTTGGGAAGATCACTATTTGGGTTTAAATGAATTACTGTCTACTCTACGCGAGCATAATTTGACTGCAAAACCCTCTAAAGCCAATGTTGGGTTTAGTGAAATTTCTTTCCTGGGTCATCGTCTTGGTCACGGTCTATTGAAGACAGAGGACCAAAACATTTCTAAGATATTTAATATCTCTGTGCCTAAAACAAAAAAACAAGTACGTAGTCTGTTGGGATTAATACAATTCTATGGAAGATTCATTAAGAATCTATCCTCTATCATGGCACCACTCTCAACCCTATTGAAGAAAGGGTCTCCTAACATGGTGCGCTGGTCTCAAGAATGTCAATCTTCATTGGATCAGATTAAGAATTTGTTCTCATCCCCACCTATCTTAAGGCTACGTATTGCTGAAGACTTTTGTTCTTCGTAGTGACGCCTCATCCACAGGGATCGGAGCGGCACTAATGCAAGAGTACTCAGGAACTCTGCATCCTGTAATGTATATCTCTAGGAAGCTGAATGCGGCAGAAAGGAATTACTCGATTTTAGACCGTGAATTGTTGGCTATGGTTTGGTCAATCCTTAAGTTACAAAGATTCCGTCTTGGTGCGCATTTCATTGTGGAAACAGACCAAAAAGCTCTTACAGCTATTCAGTGTAAGAACTTGAAGAGCTCGAGATCTACTCGATATGCTATTGCTCTTCAACCTTTTCATTTCACGGTACGAGCTATCCGTAGTCTGGATAATGTGATGGCAGACATACTGTCTAGATGCCCACATGAGTCCACTTAAGTCTTGTGTCCTAGATTTTCCTGATACACTTCTAGACTTATGTCTCTTCAATATAACAATATATATTAACACATTTGTTGTCACCTTAGAGTGGTAAATTAATTATTTTCTTTCTCTATTACCATTTTTGGTGTAATGGAGAAGGTTGAGTTGACATATATAAAGGCCAAAAAAGTAATGCGGATACATGTAATGCTTAGACAAGTAATAGTAATTATAGTACATTATAGCATGTTGCTAATTGTGTCATTTATATTGTTCTCAGTGCAAACTAGTACCAGGTACGGAGTGCTTTTGAGAATCATGACGATGCCATATGTCACACTTACATACTATTTGGATGCTGCTTACATTGATCTTCGAGACACAGTATTATTTTTTACTGTGGATGCCATCTTCTATTAGTTAGATTGTACACTTGTATTGTCATATGTATGTATAATGACTTTACAAATTTTGATTATGTCCATCCATTAGATAATAGTGATTATATAGCATGAGACTTATATAGATTTATATGTTCATATGACTTATCGATACATGTTGTCATTCACATTGCTATAATATTGCATTTGTTGATATGTATGTGATTTTCGTTAGCATCGCCAGCAACTGAGATTTCTTTGATGGAACCTTCCGGATATATGTTACTTGGAGAAAATATTTTCTCTTATCTTGTGAGGTGATTTTTTTGTTCTCTCTAGACGCTGTGCGTCGATTGAGCCTGTCTTTAATGTCTTTAAAACATTATCTTATGTTGTTTGTTGCATCGGCGCATCATTCATGCGTTATGAGCATGTTGTATCTTGCTCATTGATGTATTTCAAAAAAAAAATGTGATTCATTTTTTTTATCCGGAGGGTGCGGTAGTCTGTTGCTGTCGTTTTTGACGGTTTCATAAGACATAATCTATTTAATATTTTTTGATGATCTAAGGTAGAGAACTGTATATTAACTCCCTGGGACAGGTTGATTAGGGGTTATCTTTCCTTTGTTTTATTCATTGTGTTGACCTGTCTTAAGTCGGGGGTTAGCTGTTCTCAGATCTGTTCTGTCTACGCATGCGCAAGTTTTTTGAGCGCGGAACGGATAGACTTCCGTCAGGGAGTGATGATCTGGGTTCTGACCGGACTAAGATGTCCGTGGTACTTCTCTGCATTATCTGGGGGAAAGATAGTCTTCAGTGTGACTGTGATGTTAGTGATTCTCCCCAGAGTTATTCTGTTCGTCAAGAATGACGACAGTTGTTATTTGTGTATTTCTCGGATTCTGTCAAAGGTAAAAGAAATTTAATTATTATGCCTAAGTTGCAGAACATTTTGTGTCGACCTGTGAGTAGAGCTCACAGTTCTTTGAGATACAGAGTCCATTATGTGTGCTCGAGGTAGCCAACTAAGACTATTCGTCTAACTATATTACAAAAGCCCAGTGAAGAGAGATTATTATGAAAACCGTATGTTAGCGGTATATGTTTCGGCATGGACGATTATGCCTGCCTATGAAGAATACACAATTGTTCACATTATTGTAGAGGCCCGATATTACGGCCGATATCTTTGAGCAGAAGAAGAAGTGTCTGGCGTGTGAAGCCAGATGAAGTCTTGACTTTCATTAAACAAGTTCATAGACTTTGATATTAAGCAACTGGAACCGCCTTTATCGTGCGGGATATTTGTTAAAGGACTACCTGACGCGTTTAGTCAGGGGCCCTGAGCTACAGCATGAACGAACGTAAATTGTCAAGCCAGCTCTACTAGCATCCTATACATGAGCCATGCAAGATTTATGATGCTTGATGTTGATAATCATTACCACACATGAAATGTCCATGATCCTTTGTGCTATTGACTGTGTCGTCTGTCAGCGTACTGTTGCCTAATAAATGTTGAAGAAAAGTCATCGGTATTATCCACGTCTATGACTTCTACTTGTGGTGGAGTGAGTTTGGTGAGTAGATGAATAAGAGCCTATACGACTTCGTATTAACGATCTGCTGTCCAGGCACGACTCGACCTTACCCACAAAATAGCATTTTACAGGGGGTAGCACCAATTTCTTGATGGACGTAAAGACTCATGAAGGATAATACAGATAATGAATGTTTAAAACGATTTCTAATTCGTGATTTTTTTAAAAAGACGTACGTATATCCTGTTCAACCCTTAATGGGTTATAATTATGACATATAGTGTAGTAAATTCAAGATAATAAAATCTGATTTCCGATATCTAAATATAGTGTCCTCTCTCCCCTCCACTGAATGTAAATTTACGATGTGTAACCAGTTACAGAGAAGATAAACACCTATGCAGGCCACCAAGAACCACTTTTGTCAATAGTGAAACGTCGAAAGCTTGCCTGGTTTGGGCATGTAACTCGTCATGACTCCCTTTCGAAAACGATCCTTCAGGGAACAGTCGAAGGTAAACGGAGAAGAGGAAGGCAGAGAAAATCCTGGGCTGATAACATCAAAGAATGGGCAGGACACGGTTTCTCCACACTTGTACGCATTGCTGAGGATAGAGAGCAGTGGAGGACCCTGTCTGCTGATGCTTCCACCATGGCATCCCTACGACCCATGACGGGTTACGGGCTGAGATGATGATGAACCAGTTAGAAAGTGAGCCAGGCTTTCAGCGGCCAATCAGGCAGAAAGATTGTCAAACTTTGCATTGATTTTATCTTTATGAATTTTGATATTTTTTCATAATTTATGCTCAAGGTAACCGTCACCTCTGGCTTGAGTAAATCTCAGATTAAAGCTTTTCAGTTTAGCTTCTATAAAAATGAATTTTTTTCTTCTTTAATATCTGTGTACTGTAGCGAATTCTTTTCGTTCCTCACACACGGTGGCTAGAACATAAATAGGTCGCCCAGTCTAAAATGACAAGAGAGATTCCGATATAACGACACAGGACGTATAAAACTTAGAAATGAAATGTATATTTCTTCTTCTTGAAGCACCAGGCAGGCCGGCGTAAGTGATCACGTCGCTCCACAACTTCCAGTTCCCAGTGATATTTATCTTTTCTGATGTTGACATCTTTCCATGCTAGTGTCTTCTCTGATTGTTTTCCAGTACATATTCTTCATTCAATCTTTCCTGTTGCCACAATAAATTCCAACATTTCTCATATCTTACCATGCTAAAAGAATAATCTTCCTATGTGCACTGGTGTCTCCCAGGGCATCTCCTTTACATATTTTAGATGTCTGTGATATTCTTACACTCTTCAGTAAATCACACGCTCCATGTTTGGTCAGAATACCAAACGTGTCATGATCTACAAAAATACTGAGTATACGCTTCATCCAAAAAACGATACGAGTTAATATATAGATCTTGTCAGGAGTAATGAAGTCATTTTCTGGTTAACAGTGGTTTTAAAAAAAAACCACCAGAATAACTTAGTAACACAAAAGTTTAATCGTAATAAGAAGAACTGACATTTCCTCTCCGATTCTTATGAGGGATGAAGCCACCACTGTAGCTAGGGCACGTGTTGGAAGCCATCACTGTAGCTAGGGTACTTGTTGGAAGCCAGCCCTAAAACGTTCATGTGCGCTTGCAGCTGTTGTTTCTGTGATAATTTGTTTAACACCATGAGTTTTCCAGCCCCATTCTTCTATGTGGCCTCAGTGGATTTACCTGCGTGTCTACAAACTGTCTATGATTCTCTCTGAAACGTATTTATAACTATTGTAATTAAATATTAACCAGTACAGATGTTTAGATGTAACTTGAATCTCGCTCGCTACTTGCAGCAAAGTTAGTACTACTGTTAACTATCTATTCTTCCCGCCACAAACAAGCAGTTAATACGGAGCTAATCTGTTCAAATTGTTAGTGCTTTGTTTTTATATACCTTATGAAAGTTTGTTAGTTTTGTTCCTTTGTGCATCCATCGATTTATAGGAAAATAAAATCAGAATGCTTGTTTATTTATTTGAAATTGTGTGTTGTTGTTTTTTGTTTACAAATGTGAAACCCTTAATTACACGTGATTTCAAGTTTATTTCTGTCATCTCTCTATTGATCTGTTTCTTGCGTTAAAAAGTCACAGACACACTTATAAAAATAAATTCATCATCACTTTAATTAATTTGTCATAAAGAAAAACATAATTGGGCGCATGACAACATAACGTCGTTACACTGTTATCACAACACAATCAAATAAATCAGTGACAGCTTGATTCTGTTTCTCGTCTACCAACAGTTTTATTATTATCACAGTTTTATTATTATCACAGTTTTATTATTATCACAGTTTTATTATTATCACAGTTTTATTATTAATTCAATATTACTCCAGACCTAAGGGTCTTTTATGTTTGGACGTGCGCCCTAATATAACCGACTAGGTTGAACAGGACGCGCCTCACCAAAACGAGGCAAAACTTTAAAAAAAAAAAAAAAAAGTGTTATTATTGGCACAGTTTTTGAAATAAATACCCATACACTTTTTTCAGCCTCCAGTTTGTTTCTTGTTTCAAATTTGTTTGAGAACAGATCTCACTGTGCTCACACCAGTCCACAACCGTTTTTTCTTCTTCTGAAACTACTAATTTTGGAATAGTTGTATAGTATAATATAGTTATTAGTCTAATATTCCCCGTACCCCTTTGACAAGCCTCTCGTAGCCCCCGGGGGTCCTCAGGTTGGGGGCTGCTGCTTTACGAAGAGCGTTACACAGGGAGGCAATCTAATTATCTATAATTCCCGTCAAACAAGTGTTACAGCTCGTTTATCTCCCTTACATTCTTAAGAGAATGCGGGGCAGGCAGCGTACTTGGGTCATGACTCCAATTTGTCCGCCTCCAGTTGATTTTTCGAGTGCATTGGTAAACGAACCTCCTCCACCCTGATTGAACATTTCACTTCCCTCTTTGTCCCTTCAGCCAAACTGAGACAGTTGTGAAAAAGGGCGAACACCCGAAGGCTATTAGTGGACATATTTTGCAGACGTTCAAAGCATTTCAAGGTCAACCGAACAGCTAGAGTAGTTGAACCTGGATAATGAATGGCGCTGAAAATAGAACATATTAACTTTGAAGATGCAGAACTAATACATGCAGACAAATAAAAAAATATTTTAAACACATGCTTTTAATGCACTAAAAAGCCACAAATAATTTTTCACGGAGTTTATAGCTTGCAGTAAAAAAATGTAACATCAAATTGACAAAAAAGCGTGGGACGCTTAAGCGCTTATCATATATTTTATCCATACGTTTCTAATGAAGTGTAAAGCAGAAGTTAATTTCATGCAGAATCAGCGCCCCAGGCTTTTTGTTAATTTGATGTAACAATTTTTGTATCAACAAGCTATAAACTCCGTGAACAATTATTTGTGGCTTTTTAGGGCCTGTGCTTAAAATATATTTTTTTATATTTTCTTCTTTTTTTTTGTTATTTGTTTTGTTGTCTGTACGTTTAAGTCAAATGTAATCGATCCGCTAAAGACATTATCAGTTTGCTATAAACGAGTCCAGAGCACAGGAAACGGATTTCATTATTCAGTATATTACACGGCTGCCATATTTGGTGTCAATACGTTGTCGAGTATGGCGGCTTGCGTACCCTGATTACCCCCAGAGCTATGCCAGCGGGAGTTTTACTCCTGGAAGGTTTTACCAAGCTGAACAGGTTTGCGCGGGCAGGGGTCAGACTAAAGCAGACACCCTGGTCCTCCAGGTTGGGGGTTTAAGCATGGAGCTGACACCCCTGTCTATGTAACAAGAAATGAAGTTACGGAAACGACAACAAATGAACAAACTTTGTTGCTGGATGGACATCCGGAGTCTTAGGCTCGTATAACTGTCAGTGGTGAAAGCCGAAAGGAAGCCACTGACACGAAAACGGACGTCCTGGCCGCAAAACGCGAAACAAGAATAGGATTTTGGAATGTCAGGACAATGAACGAGACGGGTAAATTAAAACAGGTCACGGCAGAAATGAGAAACTATAGATTACACATTCTAGGGATAAGCGAGAGCAGATGGACAGGGGCAGGAAATGTTAAAACAGCAACAGGAGAAACAGTACTTTACTCTGGACAGAACAATGAAGGTGTAGCCATTATTCTACAGAAATGAATAGAAATGACATTACTGGAATGGAAACCCATCAACTACAGACTGATAAGAATAAGATCGAGAAAGAGATTCACCAACACTATAATAATACAATGCTACGCACCAATGAATGACAGCGATGAAGAGGTCAAGGATGAATTCTATCAACAACTGCAGAAAGAAATGGAAGACACGCCTAGATATGATCTTATCGTAGTAATGGGAGACCTCAATGCGAAAGATGGAACACACAATACATATAATGAAAGAGTAATGGGGAAATGCGGCAGCTGAACAGCAAACGAAAATGGGGATATATTAATAAGTTTCTGTAGCATTAACAACCTGGTCATTGGAGGAACACTTTTCCCACACAAAGAAATTCACAAATTAACATGGGAATCACCAAATGGTCGGGACAGAAACCAGATAGACCACATCATGATTAATGGTAGATGGAGACATGCATTACAAGATGTGAAGGTAAGAAGAGGCGCAAATGTGGGAAGTGATCACCATTTAGTAGTAGAAAAGCGGAAAGTGAAACTCAGAAAGGCTGGGCCAACTGTAACTACACAGAAAAGGTTTGACATCCGCAAATTGAATGACCCCCTTACCAGAAAAGCTTTTGTGACTGATATAAAAAAGCGATATCAATTTGCCAAAAGTCAGGAAAAGACATTGACTGATGATATAGACCAGAAATTCAACACCATTTCAACAATATATAAGGAAAGCAGCAAATCATGCTTGGAATTCCAGGAAAGGAAGAAGCAAGACTGGATAACACCAGAAACATTAAACACCATAACGACGAGAAAGGAAATTAAAAGAAAGAATACAGAAGCGAAGTCCCCCCAGGCTAAAGCAATTATATAGCGAACAGTACAGTCAGCTGGACAAGGAAGTTAAACGTCAAACCCGAGCCAACAAAAGGAATTTCCTAGATGATCTTGCAAGACAGGCAGAAGAGGCAGCACTGAGAAATGAACAAAGCACAGTATTGAAAATAACTAAAATCATCAGTGGAAAACGAGGTGCAAACAATATTACATTAGTAAGAGATAAGCAAGGAAATCTCATCACGACAGCAGAGGGACAGGAAACAAGATGGACAGAGCATTTCAGAGAAACTCTGAACAAGGAACCACCAGAGACACAATTGAATGTTCCTGAGGCTGAAAATGATCTAGATGTTAATACAGACATTCCACGAAAAGAAGAAATCATCACAGCAATCAAAGGGTTAAAGAATGGAAAAGCTCCTGACCATGATAACTTAAATGCAGAGCTATTTAAGACAGACCCGGAGCTAGCAGCAGAAATAACCCAGACCTAAGGGTCTTTTATATTTGGACATGCGCCCTAATATAACCGACTAGGTTGAACGGGACGCGCCTCGCCAAAACGAGGCAAACGTTTTACATAAATTTTAAAAAAAGCAGCAGAACTATTAGAACCACTATTTGCACAAGTCTGGAAAACAGGGACAACACCAACGGAGTGGAACAAAGGACCAATTGTCAAATTGCCCAAGAAGGGAGATATTGCAGACTGCAATAATTGGAGAGGAATAACTCTTCTCTCAGTTCCCAGCAAAATACTAGGCAGGATAATTATACAGAGAATTTCAAAAGCAGTAGACCACAAACTGAGGAAAGAACAAGCAGGATTTAGAAAGAACAGAAGATGTTTAGATCATGTATTTACCCTCAGGAACATTTGTCGCGAGAGGTTCAGATGTTATTGAGAATGTAAGATATCCTGGACAAAAAGATGTATCAGATGATACCAGGATAGTGCCAGATAAGAGACTGGTCTTACAAGAAATACCCCCTTCTCTGAAAAGAGTAAGGGTGTATCGACAATCAAAGGTCGGATCAGCTGTATAAACCTTCAAGTATGATGATAGTGTTGGTTCCTGACTTTCTATGGGCTACCTCTCAAGATCCTCCCTTAACTAATGTTTATTATTGTATTTGTATTGACTCTGCTAGGGGATTAATTAATTAAATGGGCAACTATATAAATATATAAATCAACCAGAACTTTAACTCAGTTTAAATAATTCAGCAAGACTGATTGTACATATTTACAATTTATTGAACCTATACCGTTTATCTTTTTGGATAGGTAGCTTAAAAGAATTCAAATGTTTTTACATAATAAAATAAACAAACATGGAATGTCATTTTTCAAAATAGATCAATATGATTAACTTCTTCTTTCAATTATTAATTATCGATTACACAAAGGTTTTGTCACTTTCACTGGACTGTGGAGTTAGTAATCATTTTAATAATGTCCACCATGAGTCATCACTCACTAGGTTGTGTTATTTGAATTTTATTTATTAAATATAGTCTCTGGATAGGCTGACCAGTGGATTTGCTTATCCACTTATCTGCTATGTTGAGATGAATCCTCTCTAACACTGAACACTCCAGATTTGAAGCTCCAGGCTGGGAAATCTTGGTAACTAGCTCTATGATCATCAAGAATTTTCGCACCACAGAGTCCCACAGAGGTGGATGTCTCGTACAATTTTGGTAGTTGCAGGATAAAACCCTCAGGCAATACACACAAGCTGTAACAGGCTGTTAATGGGTATCTAGGTCTGCTATGCAGATGCAGTAGCAAAGTATATGACTAATACTTTTGCCGCTCTCTTCTGTTCAGCGTGCTTTCAAATAATTGTGGCCTCAATTCAGCCAAGTTCAAGGACTTATATACTACCGCTCCCCCGTCTCGGAGAGCATGAGCCAAAAACGGTGTTAGGAATCTAAAACTGAGGCGTATTTTTGCCTTCTGTTCAGTGTGCAACATTTTTAATATTCATTATCTTTCTTAATTCTTGGTATGTTTTGATTATTTAAAGCTTAATTTATCCTGGGGATTTTCCTCTACCGATCTATATATTAATTATTTAGGTAGCAAAATGCATTTAAATATATGCAGACTTTAACTAGCTAAATTGGGGACTACCCTGATATATAGATGTCATTTTACACGATCTTTCTCTTTAACTAAACTAATTTTCGAGGAAGTCTTTGCACCTACCTCTAAAGTAACATTCCCATTGTTGAAATATATACTCCTTCCCGTTTAAATTTCTTTAATCATTTGAAATTAAATATCTACGTACTGGAAGTAGCACAAAATGGGCCTCCATGTTAAGCATAAAATGTTTCATTATACACACCAAGAAGGGAGCGTTTTCATTGGCTATTGCATCGGTCCGTTTTCCCATAGTATGGCGTGCGGTAAATATGACCTTGTTGTAACACAGACCAAATCCCGACAATATTATAGAGCAGTGATCAGAATGGCAAAGACAGCTGTACATTAATTCCGTTGATTTTGAAAAGGCTTTTGACTGTATACATAGGGACAGTTTATGGAAAATACTGACGGATTATGGAATTGGAAGCTGCATAGTGTCAATCATAAAAAGCCTCTATGCCAACCTTACGTGTAGCGTTGGGCAGAGCAACCTAACCTTTGATGTGAAGACAGGAGTACGACAGGGATGCCCCTTATCAACCAATCTATTTTTAACAGTCATAGACTGGGTGATGCGCCAGACAACAGAGGGCAGTCCAAGAGGAATAAGATGGACTACATTTTCTACACTGGAAGATCTGGAATATGCAGATGACATTACTGGAGGAAGACATAGCACCGCGACGTTGGACTTCTAGGGCCTTAAGCGCCAAATTCATGCTGTCTCTCTTTCCTCATGTTTTGCCCTTCAAGCTTCCATTTCTGCCTCAATTTTCTTCTGTTCCATTTGAGATTGACGCTCTTCCACTTCTTTCCTCTCCGCTCTATCTTGTGCTTCCTTCTCTGCCTCAATTTTCTTCTCCGCGTCATATCGGTTAAGTTCTACATTGACAAACGCAGTCACTTCTTCTCCTTGCAATCCTGTTTCCTTTGCTTCTTCTCTCAGCATGGCTCTAAGTTTAGCTCGCTCACCCATGGCTAATAACTAAATGCCGTTAACCAGAGAGAGAAAGAAGAAAAGAAGGAGAGAAAAAAACTCTATCCTTAACCAACTTACGAGAAAAAGAAACCAACAAAAAATAATATTATTTCACTGTGATATCTCCTGTCCCATTATCCGTTATCTAATCTATCGCTGTTATTATCTGGCCTAAGTTCCTAATACAGACGACTTAGGCAAATAAATGGTAGATCAGTTTAACAGTGGAAAAACTACTTTTACTATCGGTGGATAAAAAAAAATTGTATTACAAAAATGAAGGAGAAAAAAAATTTATTTTTTCCTTATTTTATAAATCCACCAAAACTTACACACTCTAGAAGTCAGTTAAGAGTAAAGGACGTTATTTACTAGACGTAAAGTCATAAATCGGTCCTTAGCTTAGCTCAAGCTCTGCTGCTTCTTTTAAAAAAAAACCTAGTGATTGTTAAACAATCACACGTACTAGCAGCTTTAAACAAAATTACCATATATCTCATATATCTGACAAAGATTATACTCAGAACAATTTGCACGTAACTCTATGATGCTGTGGAAAGAAAAACAGTCCTATATGTGTGTGGTCAAACACCCAGATACTAAGATCGTTGTCTAGGGGGTAATTATTTTTAAACCCTAACTCACAAGGCAACCTCACAAACACACTCTATCTAGATGAAAATTCAGATTACATATAAGACTTAGACATTTATCTAGACTAAGACTAGAGTTCAGTCCCTCGATGAGCGACGATTAGGTCGTAGAGTCTTCTGAACTAGATTCAAATCCTACGGACGTGCCCACATTAATGTCGGGGATGAATTATCAGATAGGTAATAGATGTTTATAGCCCTGTCTGAACAGAGGTGATAGTGATGGCAATGTGAAAGTAAGGGGTAAGATATAGTTTTTATCACGAGGGTGATCGTGTAAGAGAAAGGACAGTCTCTGGATAGAATAATTTATCTAATCCAGCCTATCTAGACGATGATATTCAAATCAGACGCACTTTTTCTCCTTGTACGAAAATACAAGTTACACTGCACTCACATGCACACATTTCTTTGACAAATACGCACGAACGTGAAACAAACAATGGATAACATGTAATGGATAGGGGTTGACCGACACGATAACTAAAGGTTTAATAAAGTTTATTATCAATAAAAGATCACAACAATAAGCATATACATTACTAGATCATGGTTTACAGACCAAAATGGAAATTAATCAAATAGGTTCTCCCCCTCTGGTAAAGGAAAAGAAAAGACGATCCCAACATAGGTTAATTAACCCAAAAGGTCAAAAGTTAACAATAAGTTATGAAATAGTCAGTATGGGAAAAGAATAGGTTCCTAATGTATTCTATCTCGTGACTAATCAGATTATTGAGATAAAAAAAGAAGAAGAAGAAACCATATATGATGTTAACAAGACATAAGTTTCTTTCTCTGTTCATTCAATTCACATACACGCAGTGGCCACTTTCAGACTTATCCTTACCCCAGTAGTTGTCGCAGGAATTCCAAGGAAATACACTAATAAGCAAAAAGACTATTTAGTGTCAAATTTAAGTTTGCCAAATCCAGCTCCAGACTCTCCGTAGTTGCTGACTGCAAATTTCACAGGAATCGCTAGAGTCGGTGTTAAATTTGTACTGGATACAATAAGTTATATATGCCTTCAGTTGGTTGGAGTAAGGTTCATGCGGTGTGATCGCCGATGTAGAATAAATAGAACATATACAGTTCCTAGGTTGTTTAGCCTCAGGTGGCTGAAACGCTAGGTTAAGTTACACAAATGTTGCTGACACTATAGTTCGCCCCAGCTGGCTGATGAGATTGATATAAATAAATCTGGTAATAGTTCTGGTCCAGTTAATATTATAATTTAATGTTTCTATTCTGCTTTCTCTCATGAAAATGAGGAAAATTGGACCGCACAGGTCACAGCAAGAAGCTCATCAATATTAAATATTCTTGGATGCTTATAATATTACAAGTTCGTATGACCATAAGTTCATATGGCCATAAGAAAAGCCGCTAGTACTCAGGTTTGATCAGCTTATATTTTAGGAAAAGAACTTATCAACATTTAACCAAATTATCAATATCATATTTAACACGTGTTAAAATAGGACCTCTTCACCACTCTGTTATTAATTAGATTTAAAACACACGTGTCTAGCTTATCCCCTCGTTCTTTTAACGCGTGATATGAACACTAGTCATTTATAAAATTACAAAAAATGGATAGAAGTAAATAATATATGCCGTCAGTAGACAGTTATTTAATGTATGTACTAGTCAATTTAAAACATCTCTTACTGGGAAATAGCGAGTAATTAAATTTACTTTACGGCTGGAAAATTTAGCAATAAGTTATTTAATTAGCACAGAAAATCTCAGTGAAATATAATGAAAACTTTAAACACACTAAATCACTTTAAAGCTAGTATATAAATTACCGCAATCAGAAAAATGAAACACTCCATGCGAATCTATTAATTTTCACTCTGTACGAGAAATCTTAAGATAACGAGCTAGTAAATTCAGATAGATTTCTGGGCAACTGATCATGGCTATCGGAGAGACATGGTATATATTGAAAAATTCTGTTCAATCGTTCTCTAATGCTAAAGTCACACCTACTGCCAGACCCGAGCCAATTTGCCGTTCGATTCTGGAATCAAAGGTAATTTTACCACCTCTTCCGCCTCTGCCGAATATCAGCTACGTAATTACTTCCCTGAAAGTTTTACAATTCAAGGTCCGCCTCAGAGTGAATATCTCGTGTGTTCCCCTGATCAAAGAATCTATTACGCCATGCTCCGCGCTTCGCTTTCTGTTTCACATTGAAAAGGCATTTGACAGTATACATAGGGACAGTTTATGGAAAATACTGACGGCTTATGGAATTTCAAGCTGCATAGTATCAATCATAAAAAGCCTTTATGCCAATTTTACGTGTAGCGTTGGGCAGAGCAACCTAACCTTTGAGGTGAAGATAGGAGTACGACAGGGATGCCCCTTATCAACCACTCTATTTTTAACAGTCATAGACTGGGTGATGCGCCAGACAACAGAGGGCAGTCCAAGAGGAATAAGATGGACTACATTTTCTGCATTGGAGGATCTGGAATATACAGATGACATTGCACTACTAGCACATTCACATCAACACATCCAGGAAAAAAACGGATATACTTAAAAAGTATAGCCAGCAGGTGGGCTTGAACCTCAATCTAAAGAAGTCAGAGGTCATGACGCTCAGCGTGAGCAACCCTGAGCCCATATCAGTAATGAATCAGCAACTGGAACAGACTGAATCTTTCACATACGTAGGATGCATAGTAACACCAGACGGCGGAGTGTAACAGCGCGACGTTTGGGTTAACTAGGTGGCAGATGGCAGGCCTAGTTATATGATTCTTACCAGCCTCATATATATATCTCCCAAGTTTAAGTTAGTAGTGTATGTGTACTGGCCCTCTCCGCCAGAGCTGACAATTCTTGGATGAACTACTTCCTTTCTTTTAACCCTCGACTCGTTCGTAGTCTTCTTTGTTGTTATTTATTAACTGATCGTATAGTGGATTTATTATTGTGATTTGATGATCTGACATTCAACCTTCATGGATCAACTCAAGCATGTTTGTTTTCTTGTAAAACATCCTATTTATTTACATATAATATATTTCAAAGATGCAGGTAATTCGTCATATAGAGCACAGATGCAGTCATATCATAAGTGCTTCAAATGTACATTCTGTATCTCAAAAGTGTGTAGGCACTTAATCCCCTTTATACTTATCTCATCTCAAAGTACTTATTTAGTCTCCTTAAACTCTAATGCAGTTTGCTCGATCTGCCTCAGAACTCCTGATCAGTGTTATGCATCCCATTATTTTGTGCTTATACTCCTCTTGTACAAACTTGGTCCGACCTGCCTGTATACTTCTGAAAAAACATCTTACAATCCTATTGCATGTAGTAAACCTTCTATGTTTGATACTTACATGTGAGAGCATTCACGTAATTTTTAATGAAGTCGACTATCTCAGTCGTTTACTAGTCACCACTAGTTCTGTTCACCACTCCTTGGTTCACCCACTGTGAACTCTCTCTCTCTCTCTCTGACAACATGTATTTTTCTTCTTGAAATTCTATTTTTTTCTTTCCCCTCCATTTGATAAATGACTGCACCAAGCTTAACCTTCCTCATATCATTCCGTTGCTGCTGTTCTTTAAATTGCTTGACCAATACGACTATCATTACTCATTTGGCACGTCGTCTTGAAACTTCTGATTTACTTTCCCTGTACATATTCATCAAAGTGCAGAATGCTACAAAAAATTTAATACTTACAAGTGATTCTGAATCTCTCCTGCGAATACACTCACACAGTTATTATATATAAAAAAAACTTTCTTAATCTTCACCTTCTATGTCTATGAAACTTCTTAGTTCTCTCATTTTATTCTACATAGTCACTGTCACATCCTCAGATTTCCTAAGACTAGATTCACCTTTCTCTGTTCACAAAGTTTCTTTTAACGTTCTAGATTATCGTTAAATCTTATGAGTTTACTCTGTCTCTTCTCAATCTATCTATTCTACTGCAGAACTTATTAAACTTGTGATAACCGCACAATAGTTCTTGTTTCTTCATCTCCTGAAAAACTTTTTTTTTAAACCTTTATTGGGTTCTGATTGTAAACAACATTTGCATTCAAACACAAAGTTTACAATAATATGGCAATAAAGGCTAAAAGCACAACAAAGGATATACAAAATTGCCAATAGGGGCATTTATGGCGATATATAAACACACACACACGCACACACACCCACACCCACATACACACCCACTTACTCACACTCACCCACACACACAACGGATGTCAAAATTATACATGTTCATAAGGACATGGATGATGACAAGGGTTGATGAGGGAATGATGGTACAACGAAAAATGTTCCTAGAGATATTTATATTGTATGATATGAAGTATTTACAAACAAAGCTACTTTGCTTTGTATGACGACCAAAAGGTCAAGAAAGGTTCAAGTTTTTATTTAAACAACAAGAAAGTTTTAAATCTGTCCTGCTATGTCTTGTGTCATGTGTTCGTATATTTGTGAAAATATTCTACTGTCGTGATGTCTACCGTCGTATACAGCCCTATTCTTACATGTCCATACAAGATATCTAAAGCCAGCTAGTAAAGTCAGTAGTTTAGGTTCTGTCCGTCTCGACATCTGTGGTAAGCTATTAATTTCCTTAATTTGTTTAAAGTAGGGACCACTGTCTTACATGTGTAAAACAAGCGGTCTTCTGTCTCTATAATGTTGTCACTGCATAGTTTACATGTTGGTGCTGATCTGCCTGCCTTTGTTGATGATTTGTTAGCAGGCGGTGTTAAATTGTATAGTAGTCTGAAAGTGACTTCTTTTGCTTGCGGTCTAACGTCTATTGTATGAATGTTTGTGAAACTGTGTGTAGTCAGTTATGAAAAGGTTGTACCCCCTTTTAATTCGTGTACCCAGAGGTGATTCTTGTGCCATAACTAGAAGTTTATATATAAGTTTGGTGTCCTGCTTTATTAAATGTTTATTCCCTTCCAAATTTTGTAGACATATTGCGTAAAAGGGTGGCGGTGTACCAAAAAAATGAGGTTGATTATTGTTTAGTTTACAAAGATTTGATAATCTTAAACCAATATAATAGTGTGCCAGTGGGTATAGACCCGGGCTTTTTGTAACTTCCCCTATGTATTTAATTCTTAAAGCTTTGATTTTGGTGTTAATATCTTGAAAGGCTATCCGCCCTTTGTTTTTAGGTTGTATTAGAGTTGCGTGTTTTATACTGTGCCAAGTGTTCCTAAAAATGAAGGCCCTAATTAGTTTATTTATTTCCGTTACAATCTTTGTAGGTACAATCTGTATGTTTGCTATATAAATTATTTTTGGCATAATAAAACAATGAACTATAACGCTTCTTCCGAAAATGGTGGCCGTTTTGTATTTGTAAATTTCAAGCATACTTTGAATTTCCCCTAACAATTTTGCCCATGTTTCTTTGTTGGGGTCCTGCGGATTGAAAGAGTAGTTTATCCCGTAAATTTTAATTTTATTCACTTGTGTTAATTGAAATGGGAAATCTGATCTATTTCCCCATCTACTTATTCCCATTATACTAGATTTTTGAATATTTAGTTTGGATTCGCTAGCGTATCCAAACTCTGTGAAAACCTCTAATATATTTTTTATAGAATCCTTTGTTGTTGGAAAAAATACCGTATCATCGGCATAAGCCAACAACTTCCTCTCCCCTTTGCCGGGAACGAAGGTTCCCGTGATGTTTGTATCTTGTCTTATTCTTTCCAAAACTGGTTCTAATGTTATTACATATAACAGGGGTGATAATGGACATCCCTGCCTAACAGATCTCGATAATTTGAAGGATTTGGTTAAGCTGTGGTTAACCAATATTCTACTTTCAGGTTTTTTAATATAGAATTTTAATCCATGTTCTAAAATATTTCTCTATGTTATTTGCTTCAAGACTTTTATGTAGAAAGGCATGTGATACTCTATCAAATGCCTTTTCTTGGTCTAAGGATAATATGGCGCTGTGGCACTGCCTATCATGTGTGTATGTAATTAAGTCTCTTACGAAGTGTGTGTGTGTCTACAAATGTTCCTACCTTGTACACTACACTGCTGATCTTCATGTATCATGTTATGCATGTGTGGCTTAAGCTTCAGAGTGAGTGCTTTGGCTAGAATTTTGTAATCGGTGTTTAAACAGACTAATATGTGCGCAACACATATGAAGCCCTTATGGACTTGTTGCTCAGAGACAAGATTATGTCATGTGTAAATAAACCATTCCTTGAATTCCTACATGAGCGTAAACCCAAAACACTAAAACAAATGGAAGAATATTGTACCCAATACGTCACTGCACACCCTGACGTAACTATTAGCAACGCTAAGGTTAAGGAAAGTATGCCAGTTGCTTCAGCAACACCATGCAATCCTAATTACTCACACAAATTTCAAGGACCACAAAACAAGTTTGATAAAAAGGGTAACCATAATAAATATCAAAATCAAGGTAATCAATCATTTCAAGATTCTTTTTCGAGGAACTGGAGACGAGGCGACAGCCCTCGATACAGGGGTTGCCACAATTATAGAAATTTCCGCAGAGGAAGTCATTATAGGAACTATCCAAGTTATCCGTCATGGAGACAACAAGACCATAATTACAGAGATACTCATTATAATGAACATAATAATTGTAACCATGAGAACTATGACTCAAACCCAAATAGGGGTTACAATAGAGGAAGCAATAATAATTGTAGAGGCAATAATAATCGAGGTAGATCTCAATACAGAAGACATAAATCACATTATCAGGCAAACTCTGCACAGCAAGAGTACCATGAAGCCTGTAATCAGACTAATGATAATAAAAACTCTAATAATATGGCATGTTCTGCTTTTGATTTTGGGAGAGCATCTCAATGCCCCCAATGCAAAACATTATTCGAACCAACTACGGTGTCTATTTTAAGTTGTGGTCACCCTCTCCCTGCTCTTCCTGCGTCAGTCGCGCATGATGGAAGAGGTTCTCTTGTCTTACATAATGGTCAAGTAAATGATAGCCCAGTCTCAATTCTATTTGATTCTGGATGTACCACCATTGGTGTTATGCAGTCACTCGTAGATCCTTCCCGTGCCACAGGCAAAGTAGTCAAATGTGTAACATTTGGTGGCACCTTAGAGAAATACTCTACTGCTATCATCAATATTGCTACTCCTTTCTTTACGGGAGATGTACACGCATGTCTTCTGCCGAATCCGATCGCTGACCTCATCATCGGTCGTATTCACGGAGTCAAAGAATGCACTCCACAACAAATTGCTGCTTGGGAAAATCAAAATATGCAAACTGTTAATGCAGTAGTCACAAGAGCACAAGCTCTCAATATGCCTCAAACTTCATCTACTGAAGATAATGAAGTGCATAACCAAGATGATCCCTTGGTAATTTCTCGTGACTCATTTATAAAACAGCAAGAAGATGATCCCACTCTAATGAAATTCTTCACTCTTGCAACAAAAGGTGATCCAAATAAAGATACAAATCGAAAATCTTGGATTACAATGAAGAATGGCGTACTTGTACGTATGGTCCAAGACTCTACTAAGTCCATGCATTCTCAGATTCTTGTACCCAAGAATATGAGAGTTAAAGTTTTGCAGCACGCTCATGACTCTCAATGTGCTGGACATATGGGTTTTTCCCGTACTAAGTCAAGAGTTGGCCTTTCGTAAACAAAGACATACAGAGTTATTGTCGATCTTGTATCGTATGTCAAGAAGTCAAATCCAAAGGTCCACGCCATGCTGCACCTATTCAGGCTGTAGATATTCCTATTCGGCCGTTTCAGAAAATGGCAATAGACATTATTGGTCCGTTTAAGATCAAAGGAATGCCAATCCTCTTTGGATAAGATTAAAACTTTGTTTTCAACTCCGCCTATTTTAGTGTTACCTACTACAGATAAGACATTTGTCCTTCGTAGTGACGCTTCATCCACTGGGATTGTAGCGGCACTAATGCAAGAGTACTCTGAAACTCTGCATCCTGTAATGTATATCTCACGAAAACTTAATGCGGCAGAAAGGAATTACTCGGTTTTAGACCGTGAACTTTTGGCGATGGTTTGGTCAATTCTCAAACTTCAAAGATTCCTTCTTGGCGCGCATTTCATAGTGGAAACTGACCAGAAAGCTCTTACAGCTATTCAAAGTAAAAACTTGAAGAGCTCGAGATCAACTCGATACGCCATTGCTCTTCAACCTTTGCATTTCTCGGTGCGAGCTATCCGTGGTTCAGAAAATGTGATGGCAGACATTCTGTCTAGATGCCCACATGATTCCACCTAACTGTTAAATCTTGGACTTCCTAATACGTCTAATTTTATAACAGTTCTTTTTCTATATCAAAATATGTACACATTTGTAATATATGATATAGTGATTGTATAAACATTTAGCGGTTCACTAATTTTTATTCACCGCTAGTCCTTTGATGATTTTTCTTTTGTCAATCATGGACTTATGGTACTGAATATGAAATTGTGATTGAAATTATTGTATGCATTGTGTCATTGCCAGTATTGTAGTATGCGTTGGTGACACCTCCCTGGAAATATTTATACTTAGAGAAATAGTTTCTCTGAGATGTTGAGATATATTCTCACCGGTCGATCTATACTTCGACTTTGCCTTAATTTGGCGAGATAAATTGCTGATATTTCTCATCTGCGAATTATTCGTGCGTTGTGAGCCTATTGTATGATGCTCTCAGATGAAAAAAAAATGATTTTCATTTTTTTCCCGGGGGTGTTTGGTAGTCTGTTGCGCACAGATTCTTTTGTGTGGTAGTCTGTGACGAACAGATTCTTTTGGTAGGCATACAAATGTAAAGTAATATCTATTTGTCTGATGAAAAGTATTTATTTGAGAATCAAATAATTTAAGGGACAGAACCCTGATTGGTCGATGTTATATTCAGTTATATGGGTTATCTTTTCTTGTGTCTCAACCTGGCGTATGAATACTAGGTTTACGTCAGTTTGTTTCTGGTATGGCCAGAAACAGATTGGTCTTGCTTAGAATGTTTATGGCCCGAGTTTATGTTTATTCCTTGACTATTTCAGGTGATTCGGTCTTATATCTTTGTATCTTTGTAATGTCTATGTCGGCCTATTTCTTGAGTTGAACTCTGGGGTCAAGCGCATTTCTGCGCATGCGTCAATTGGGGTCGACAAGAGGCTTCGGTGATGGCGAACGGTGGGTTCTGCTCGGACGAAGGAAAGTCCGAAGATTTTGTGTTTGTGGTTCATCCATGGGGAAGGAGAAGTTTTCTCAGTATGACTATGATGTCGGTAATTCTTCCCAACAGTTATTCTAAACGCCAAGGGACGGCGTGTGCTATTTGCTAGTGTTTTTCTGGACTTAAGGTAAAGCAGAAAACATTTACTGAACTTTCCTTAGGCCTAACTTTATGCAGACGTCATACTGTCTGCCAATGTATTTGATTGATGGTACTTAGACGACTCTTCTACTAGCAGCTCTATGCATTGGACATATGCAATATTTTTCATGGGATATGGAAAGCCCAATATATTATTTGAGTAATGAACGGAGCTTTCACTTACGTTTAAAACGTCTTTAGAGTGAGCAACGCTCACTGGAACTAGCGCCATTTTGGATCCCACTTTCGGTCTGTTCGGATTATCGATCAGAGAACAGGAATGCCTTATTACCTGATGGCGATACCAAGACCTATATTATATTGAAGCCCACTCCTTGTCTATTTAAGATTGTCGTCATAAGAGTCGGCTGAATTTACGGCTTGAAAGACTTAGCTAGAAGAAGGTTCTGACAGTGAACCATTGTTGATAATTATGTATTCACATTAACTGATGCGATTAATCAGTTAAGGCATGAGACGATAGACAACCAGAATATTGAATGCTTGCCTACTATCGTTCTATTGTATTCACTTGCTACACGAATGTCCATTTGATGTTGTCACCCATTTTTCAAGTATACGATGATTTTTGTGCCAACCGGTTCAAGTAACTGTAAACCGTGTTGTTAGAGTGTGCGTCCCATTAAATTATAATGTGGTAGGGTGGGCGAGATGGTGATGACGATATTGATGTTGTGATGTTTGATCACTCTCTTTTCACACTCGCACCGACCCGAACAACAATAAAACTCTTGATTCTAGAGGCAGGGGCTGTATTTATTTTTACAACCCATTCAGTGACTCAACAAACATTAAACAAATAAACCAACGAACATAACAAAACAAAACACCCAGCATGTGCCCGATTGCTACTCTGAAGACGCAAACAAAGCAACTGCTGGTTAAAATCATAGTTAAATAATGATACTCTCATCCTTCCACGCCACCTGACACCCTCAACTATCACACACGCACACACTCATGCATGTCGTCCAATGAGACTAGTATGGTGTTGTGCATGAGGCTGGCAACCTCACCGTGTAATAAAGATTGCTACCGAAACTACTACTGCACGAGCATCTGAATGCTTCATACGGATGAAACCACACTGGTAGCCCCATGCTCCCACAGGAGCGGAGAAGAGAAATATATATCTCCAAGTGAGCCCACGTGCTCTCACAAACCATTCTTCACATAACCATAATTAAATAATAATCAACTGGACATAAAATAATATTCTTCTATATGTACGACAAATACTCTCCTTAAAGAGAATAAACCACCACCTCGCAACTGGTCCATCTCAATATTCATCACTGCCCTCTGAACATGTCGTAAGTTGCGACTGGTGCGCCTGGTAACAAGCGTGACGTATATGACCCCTGATGAGATTGGGAACTCATCACACGAAACACATCGTTACCGTCACCGAAACAACCACAGCAATAGCATCAAAATGCCTATTGTGGGCCTGTAATGGACCCCAGCTGCATTGGTGTTTCTATGCTCCGCCGGGAGCAAACAGAGAAACACCTGTCTCAACGTGCCTTACGCACGCTCTCCAGAAATCTAAATACATATTCTCACTTCAAAGTAACCCACTAAAGATATACAGTAGAATCATCAATAAACGTGAAATACACTCAATTACTTTTACATCAAAGAATAAAATAAAATTACTCTTGACTTAACAACTAGAACTAGTCATCATATAAAGGAAATTTACCACGAAAACTCTCTTTTCTACTACTGGGGAAAATTACATTTAACTTACTTACACCCACGTGTCAATTCACACGATATAAAACTGCGTAACATTATAGGCTTGATATTATCTAAATTCACGTGAAATAGCTTCATACCATGTTTGCCTTTCTGATAAATAAAATAATCGCTCTTAAACTTTCACATCTATCTATCTATTTAGACCTAATTCACTAAACATTAAAACAGACTCGTGCTGAATATAATTTCAGACTTATAGAACACGAATGCTAATTTAAATTAACTCACGTGTCATGTCTTTGTGTTCTTCTGTGTGGGTACACAGGGCGCCTCGTTTCGTTCTCTCTTGTCTGGACTGATACTTAAGAAGGGCCGCTGCTGGTTCGCTATTTCTTTTATAAGCCCAGGTCGAATCACTCGACTTACTGCGCGTTAGGCGTATTAATTTAGCCGCATAAACAACACTCGCGATTATTGCTTTAGAAGGCCTAAAAACAGAAATATACACAACTATTTCTAGAGCAAAAACACCACTATCAAATATAACACAAAACTATGCACCAAAACTAATTTTTAGGCGTTATTATGGCCTTTTCATCAATCTTGAAGACTTTTCACATCCCAGAATGCTTCGCGCACATCGAAAATATGGGCGATAAATGTGCCACTCACAATGAAGGGGGAAGCTGGGGTGTCTTCCCGTAAAGGGGTAAGCCGGTGCCGGGTGTCTTTCAGTGAAGGAAGAAGCCGGGTGTCTTTCCGGCCCCATCACATATCTCCCTCCTGATTTTGTTGTCATCCCGACAACATCACTACCTCTGGCACTTCAATTGTAATCTCCCAGATCGTTGGTGCTGCGCCTGATTATTTCTCAGCGGCGATGTTTTGGGCTCAGATTCTGTATTCGGTACAACCCGGTTGGGGACTCTCTTGGTCGTCATGTCCCCAGTTGTACGTTGTCGGGCTGTCAGCCGCTGTGGTCTTGAAGACTCGCTCACCGGTGCCGCGTTGCTGCCTGCCCATGACATCTGCCTGTCAGTGCATGCAGCTGTCGACTTTGTAGGGAGATCGCTCTTGACTTGTTTTCCACTCATTTTTTGTGGACGGTGGCTTACGTTCCCCACAATCTGCTTTTTATGAGTCTCCTCTGCTGAACCTTGATTTGCACTCCCTCCTATCTGCTTAGGACGGGTTTCCTCCCCTAGACGACGGCCAATTTTTTCGGCGCCCTTAGTGTGACAGTTGTCGTGGCCATCTCTTGGCTTGCGCCCTAAAGGCAACCTGGTTGTGACAGTACGCATCGGGAAAGAGCTCCTTGAGGGACAGGTAGATATCAAGTGTTCAGTGGACTTGCATCGAAAACATCTCTTCGGAAGCGGGCCTTGAGGGCACTTGGCTGCCATGTGGTCTGACAGGTCTCCACAATTATAGCATCTTATCTTTCTGGGCTTCCTCTGTGCCGTGGGTCGCTTCCTGCTGCCCTTACACTCTTGACCGCCAATGCCGCATACATAAATTGCTTCCATGCCCTGGGCCGATGGTTTGCTGTCAAACTCTAATCGTTCATTCCTCGCCAGACTCCGGAATCCCTTTCTGAAGATCTTGGTCTGATGTACGAATACATCAATACCTCCATCATCTGGCGTGATGAACCCCCATCCCCTGTGGACACTATACCACTTGCAAACTCCTTTTCGCCTTGTCGGTGCAGCTGCGTTTGTTGGTGCTGTCAGCTCACAGCTTTCCTTGACCACAGCCTGACTCTCACATACAAGAAGGTCTAGTTGAGGTTCCTGCGGACACACCTCCTCGTCTTGCGTTGGCTGTTCCCGCGGCTGGCATGGTGCTCTCTTTCTGTGCACCTCCTCTTGTGCTGGCGAACTGGCCTGTGACATCTGTGCTAACTGGAACTTTAGAAGAGATAATTCTGCTTTGAGTGCCTCCTCTTCACTATGGGCTTCTGGACTCGCTATCTGCACCAGTGTCTCTGGCTTTTTTCCTCCCAAGAAAACAGAACATTCCCTAGACCCCTGACTCCCGGCCTGGAAATTCCTGGTCATCTCACTGACTGGTGGTTGCTCGCTGTAGGCTCTTTCTATTATCTTGAGTAACTGCTCAGGGCTGGCCTTGGCTCCACCATGTATCCGTAATTCTCTAGATACCCATGGTGTGACGTTGTTCCAGATCATGTCCCAAAAAGGCGCCACCTTCCACGCGGCTTCTACATCTTCCACAAACTCTTGCCAAGTGGGACTCCAGTCTCCGCTAAATAACCTTATCTCTGGCCCCTTCACGTACACTACCTTCACAGGCGCATTGATCGAAGCCATCTTGATGCAAGACTGCACTGCTGGGTGTTTACAATATTTGTTCGTTTGCTGTTTGCTCAGTGTCACTGTCTGCCTGATCCTGCCGACGACGCCAATTGTGGTAGGGTGGGCGAGATGGTGATGATGATATTGATGTTGTGATGTTTGATCACTCTCTTTTCACACTCGCACCGACCCGAACAACAATAAAACTCTTGATTCTAGAGGCAGGGGCTGTATTTATTTTTACAACCCATTCAGTGACTCAACAAACATTAAACAAATAAACCAACGAACATAACAAAACAAAACACCCAGCATGTGCCCGATTGCTACTCTGAAGACGCAAACAAAGCAACTGCTGGTTAAAATCATAGTTAAATAATGATACTCTCATCCTTCCACGCCACCTGACACCCTCAACTATCACACACGCACACACTCATGCATGTCGTCCAATGAGACTAGTATGGTGTTGTGCATGAGGCTGGCAACCTCACCGTGTAATAAAGATTGCTACCGAAACTACTACTGCACGAGCATCTGAATGCTTCATACGGATGAAACCACACTGGTAGCCCCATGCTCCCACAGGAGCGGAGAAGAGAAATATATATCTCCAAGTGAGCCCACGTGCTCTCACAAACCATTCTTCACATAACCATAATTAAATAATAATCAACTGGACATAAAATAATATTCTTCTATATGTACGACAAATACTCTCCTTAAAGAGAATAAACCACCACCTCGCAACTGGTCCATCTCAATATTCATCACTGCCCTCTGAACATGTCGTAAGTTGCGACTGGTGCGCCTGGTAACAAGCGTGACGTATATGACCCCTGATGAGATTGGGAACTCATCACACGAAACACATCGTTACCGTCACCGAAACAACCACAGCAATAGCATCAAAATGCCTATTGTGGGCCTGTAATGGACCCCAGCTGCATTGGTGTTTCTATGCTCCGCCGGGAGCAAACAGAGAAACACCTGTCTCAACGTGCCTTACGCACGCTCTCCAGAAATCTAAATACATATTCTCACTTCAAAGTAACCCACTAAAGATATACAGTAGAATCATCAATAAACGTGAAATACACTCAATTACTTTTACATCAAAGAATAAAATAAAATTACTCTTGACTTAACAACTAGAACTAGTCATCATATAAAGGAAATTTACCACGAAAACTCTCTTTTCTACTACTGGGGAAAATTACATTTAACTTACTTACACCCACGTGTCAATTCACACGATATAAAACTGCGTAACATTATAGGCTTGATATTATCTAAATTCACGTGAAATAGCTTCATACCATGTTTGCCTTTCTGATAAATAAAATAATCGCTCTTAAACTTTCACATCTATCTATCTATTTAGACCTAATTCACTAAACATTAAAACAGACTCGTGCTGAATATAATTTCAGACTTATAGAACACGAATGCTAATTTAAATTAACTCACGTGTCATGTCTTTGTGTTCTTCTGTGTGGGTACACAGGGCGCCTCGTTTCGTTCTCTCTTGTCTGGACTGATACTTAAGAAGGGCCGCTGCTGGTTCGCTATTTCTTTTATAAGCCCAGGTCGAATCACTCGACTTACTGCGCGTTAGGCGTATTAATTTAGCCGCATAAACAACACTCGCGATTATTGCTTTAGAAGGCCTAAAAACAGAAATATACACAACTATTTCTAGAGCAAAAACACCACTATCAAATATAACACAAAAAAACTATGCACCAAAACTAATTTTTAGGCGTTATTATGGCCTTTTCATCAATCTTGAAGACTTTTCACATCCCAGAATGCTTCGCGCACATCGAAAATATGGGCGATAAATGTGCCACTCACAATGAAGGGGGAAGCTGGGGTGTCTTCCCGTAAAGGGGTAAGCCGGTGCCGGGTGGCTTTCAGTGAAGGATGAAGTCGGGTGTCTTTACGGTCCCATCACATATCTCCCTCCTGATTTTGTTGTCATCCCGACAACATCACTACCTCTGGCACTTCAATTGTAATCTCCCAGATCGTTGGTGCTGCGCCTGATTATTTCTCAGCGGCGATGTTTTGGGCTCAGATTCTGTATTCGGTACAACCCGGTTGGGGACTCTCTTGGTCGTCATGTCCCCAGTTGTACGTTGTCGGGCTGTCAGCCGCTGTGGTCTTGAAGACTCGCTCACCGGTGCCGCGTTGCTGCCTGCCCATGACATCTGCCTGTCAGTGCATGCAGCTGTCGACTTTGTAGGGAGATCGCTCTTGACTTGTTTTCCACTCATTTTTTGTGGACGGTGGCTTACGTTCCCCACAATCTGCTTTTTATGAGTCTCCTCTGCTGAACCTTGATTTGCACTCCCTCCTATCTGCTTAGGACGGGTTTCCTCCCCTAGACGACGGCCAATTTTTTCGGCGCCCTTAGTGTGACAGTTGTCGTGGCCATCTCTTGGCTTGCGCCCTAAAGGCAACCTGGTTGTGACAGTACGCATCGGGAAAGAGCTCCTTGAGGGACAGGTAGATATCAAGTGTTCAGTGGACTTGCATCGAAAACATCTCTTCGGAAGCGGGCCTTGAGGGCACTTGGCTGCCATGTGGTCTGACAGGTCTCCACAATTATAGCATCTTATCTTTCTGGGCTTCCTCTGTGCCGTGGGTCGCTTCCTGCTGCCCTTACACTCTTGACCGCCAATGCCGCATACATAAATTGCTTCCATGCCCTGGGCCGATGGTTTGCTGTCAAACTCTAATCGTACGAATACACCAATACCTCCCTCATCTGGCGTGCTGGACCCCCATCCCCTCTGGACACTGTACCACTTGCACACTCCTTTTCGCCTTGTCGCTGCAGCTGCGTTTGTTCGTGCTGTCAGCTCACAGCTTTCCTTGACCACAGCCTGACTCTCACATACAAGAAGGTCTAGTTGAGGTTCCTGCGGACACACCTCCTCGTCTTGCGTTGGCTGTTCCCGCGGCTGGCATGGTGCTCTCTTTCTGTGCACCTCCTCTTGTGCTGGCGAACTGGCCTGTGACATCTGTGCTAACTGGAACTTTAGAAGAGATAATTCTGCTTTGAGTGCCTCCTCTTCACTATGGGCTTCTGGACTCGCTATCTGCACCAGTGTCTCTGGCTTTTTTCCTCCCAAGAAAACAGAACATTCCCTAGACCCCTGACTCCCGGCCTGGAAATTCCTGGTCATCTCACTGACTGGTGGTTGCTCGCTGTAGGCTCTTTCTATTATCTTGAGTAACTGCTCAGGGCTGGCCTTGGCTCCACCATGTATCCGTAATTCTCTAGATACCCATGGTGTGACGTTGTTCCAGATCATGTCCCAAAAAGGCGCCACCTTCCACGCGGCTTCTACATCTTCCACAAACTCTTGCCAAGTGGGACTCCAGTCTCCGCTAAATAACCTTATCTCTGGCCCCTTCACGTACACTACCTTCACAGGCGCATTGATCGAAGCCATCTTGATGCAAGACTGCACTGCTGGGTGTTTACAATATTTGTTCGTTTGCTGTTTGCTCAGTGTCACTGTCTGCCTGATCCTGCCGACGACGCCAATTGTGGTAGGGTGGGCGAGATGGTGATGATGATATTGATGTTGTGATGTTTGATCACTCTCTTTTCACACTCGCACCGACCCGAACAACAATAAAACTCTTGATTTTAGAGGCAGGGGCTGTGTTTATTTTTACAACCCATTCAGTGACTCAACAAACATTAAACAAATAAACCAACGAACATAACAAAACAAAACACCCAGCATGTGCCCGATTGCTACTCTGAAGACGCAAACAAAGCAACTGCTGGTTAAAATCATAGTTAAATAATGATACTCTCATCCTTCCACGCCACCTGACACCCTCAACTATCACACACGCACACACTCATGCGTGTCGTCCAGTGCGACTAGTATGGTGTTGTGCATGAGGCTGGCAACCTCACCATGTAACACAGATTGCTACCGAAACCACTACTGCAAGGGCACACTCTAAGCTATCACACACACACACACACTCATGCATGTCGTCCAATGAGACTAGTATGGTGTTGTGCATGAGGCTGGCAACCTCACCGTGTAACACAGATTGCTACCGAAACTACTACTGCACGAGCATCTGAATGCTTCGTACGGATGAAACCACACTGGTGGCCCCATGCTCCCACAGGAGCGGAGAAGAGAAATATATATCTCCAAGTGAGCCCGCTGCTGATTCGCTATTTCTTTTATAAGCCCAGGTCGAATCACTCAACTTACTGCGCGCTAGGCGTATTAATTTAGCCGCATAAACAACACTCGCGATTATTGCTTTAGAAGGCCCAAAAACAGAAATATACACAACTATTTCTAGAGCAAAAACACCACTATCAAATATAACACAAAACTATGCACCAAAACTAATTTTTAGGCGTTATTATGGCCTTTTCATCAATCTTGAAGACTTTTCACATCCCAGAATGCTTCGCGCACATCGAAAATATGGGCGATAAATGTGCCACTCACAATGAAGGGGGAAGCTGGGGTGTCTTCCCGTGAAGGGGTAAGCCGGTGCCGGGTGTCTTTTCGTGAAGGGGGAAGCCGGGTGTCTTTCCGGCCCCATCACAATAAGAAAACGTCAACAGTAGTCTATGTCATTGACTTCCAGCTATGAATGAGTGAGTGTCCAGTCTACTTGTCAACTCCACAGAACATTCCATCCATTCGCGTACCTTGCACTCTCACTCCAAATAAACATTGCCCTTTGCTAGCGCCTCAACACTTGGCGAGCAAGGTGACCTAGAGACACAACACTGCGTTGGTCGAGTTGACCATTTCCATATTTCGTCCAGTCTTCATCATTACTAGTATATACTCTTGCAACACCGGAGATACCCTAACTAAGCAACACACCATCATCACACCAACACCGACTGGTTTGCAACAAATGCCCTTTCAAATTTATAAAGGACAAGCAAGGCAAACTGTTTACTGCCCCAAAGGAAGTAATGGAAAGATGGAAAGAATATTTCTCAGACCTCCTGGATGGTGAGCTAGGTCAAGAATCATAAATGATAACCACTAGCACAGATGAGAAAACCAATGATTGTGAAGATGACATAAGGATGGAAAAACTGAAGGCAGCACTGGAGAAAATCAAGATGGGCAAAGCAGCAGGGCATGATGGTATAACACCATAAATGGTTTACATGGGAGCATCAGGCGACCTATTACTCTTAAGGGTCCTACAGGCAGCGTGGTGCAACAAGACCATACCAAAAGATTGGGAGATTGCCATCATAACACCAATTTTCAAAAAGGGTGACAATCGACAATGTGGAAACCATAGAGGCATATCCCTTCTCAGTGTCCCTGGTAAAATTTACTCTAGAATCCTAGAGCAGAGACTCCAACGCCTAGCTGAGCCACAATTGGATGAGGTCCAGTGTGGATTCTGAGCAAACCGAAGTACCCAAGACCTAATCTTCACACTCAGACAGCTGAATGAAAAGACCCTTGAGTATAAGAGTAACATCCATCTATGTTTCACAGATCTGGAAAAAGCGTTTGACAGGGTCCCCTGGAGCAAACTTTGGGACTGTTTGGCAAGGAAGAACATTCCAGCACCTCTGATTCATGCTATACAGAGCTTCTACAAGTCTTGCAGAAATTATGTGAGGATAGCAAACCATAAGTCAGAAGAGTTCAGGACCACCACTGGTGTAAGACAAGGTGATATCCTGCCACCTTATCTTTTCATACTCCTCATGGACGATGTCATCAAGGCATGTAAGGAGAGAACAAGAAAGTATTCAGTGGGGTACTGGAAGATGAGACACGTGTGTATTTCAGAACTGGCATTTGCTGATGATGTTGCCCTGATTGCTAAATCAGATTCATATCTCCAATCCAACCTGCAAGTCTAGAAGGAAGAGCTGGAGAAGAGAGGGATGGTCATAAGCAGCTCTAAAACAAAATCCACGGTCATATCACGAGAAGAAAGAAGACATCAGATTAAGCTGGGAGAACAGGTCCTGGAGCAGGTTGACCACTTTAAATACATCGGAGCTATTATAGACCAAAAGGGAGGCATCAAAGAAGAGTTGGCCACTCAAAAAGCAGCAGCTGTGAGACTTTTTCGGGCCATAAATCGAGGATTCCTCAGTAAAAGAGAGGTTGGTAAGAAAACGAAGATGGCTGTATACCGCTCCACCTATGTCCCAGTCTTGACATATGGATGCGAGTCATGGACAATGACTACAACCCCGAATGAAGTATCTGAGAAAAGTGGTTGAAGTAGCAAGAAGATACATGGTTCGCAACCAGACGATACGTCAAGGCCTAAAATCCCACCCCCTGCAGACCCAAGTAGAACAGTCCCAACTAAGATGATTTGGCCATGTCTGCAGAATGGGAGAAGATCGGCTACCAACACGGGTATGGGAAACAAAGCGCCAAGGATCCAGACCCCCAGGACAACCCAAAGGCCGCTCTGAGAACAACATTAGACAATCTTTGAAGGACCGAGGACTATAATGGAACCAGGCCAGGAGGAAGACAGCCGATGGGATAGTCTGGCGCTCTCTCTTCCAAACCTCTACACCTCACGGTAGAAGGGGAACGACTAAGTAAGTATATATACTCTCCCGAAAATAGTTACAATAAACTAAGAAAAGCGTTCAAATGACGGTGTTCATGAACAGTTTTATTACACTGTATAATGGAAAGAAACCAAAAATACTTTAGGAACGAACTTCTATCTGCTCACCCGGGAATGGAAACAGCACACTATAATTAAAACCCGTAAAGTCTGACGGGTTATTGCTAGTCTAATATAGGTCTTCAAAGGCGTCCAACTTCGCACAAGATCACTCTTGGCAGAGTGGTAGATAGAAGGATATTTCCATCTCAAGGGAGTTTTCATAAGATATTTCCGAGGTCAAGAACAATGCTTCATTGGCAGGGCAATTGTTAACTTTACATCGGTCAGCCGCCTTTTATGAAAAATTAAGCTACTATTAATTTCAGCTCGTCAATGCCCCACCCTGATTTATTCATTGGTATTCTTATTATTACGGTAAAGCTCTATTTAGAGTGTATTTAGTAAATGGACTGAGACAAACATGCAGTACATTTAAAATTATTAAATCGAAGTTAAATTTGTATAGTTACAAATAACAGATTTAATAATCATTTATTTTTAACAAGGTTTTAGAAAATTTGAAAAAATGATTTAACAGAAGGTTGTCATCACTGTTGTTATGGAATGAAAGTTTATAAAACTTTAACTTTTAACTTATCTGCCAATGGTAGGTTCTCCTACCTATGATGGTTTCGTTCTTGGTAGACTGATCACGCTCGTCGCTGGTCAATGTTGTTAGGGCGCAGCACGTTCCCAGAAATGTCAGGGAATGTCTACGAAGTTGGTCCCTCGTCTTAAAGCTCAGGCCACTGTTCCCTTCTTGTTCCAGAGATAGTGCCCTCAACTGGTACCACCAACAACAATGGTAAAAGAATAGAAACAAAACGCTCTCCTGAGTATTGCGTTTTCCAACCCATAGTTATAGGTCCCCTTCTCTCTATTCCATCTTCCCATCTACCTCAGAATTTACCATCAATGAGAATTAAACTTAATCCATCGAGAGAAAACTTTCTTTACATTTAAATCGAATAGCTTTATCTTTATTTTACGTTTAAATGAAAAGGTTAATAGTAAAGATAGAATATGTTTACATTTACTTCTCCACTGATTGAAAAGTGTTCACAATATAAATTGAATATGTTTTCATTTATATCTACATTTATTGAACAGTTTGAAACTTTCATTAATTTTAAAGTAAATAGGTTTACATAGACATTTACACTGGTTTTAAGATGTAAATATTAGAATGTACATCATTTCTTTCATCTTTCCCTCCCTACTCCATATAGAACTTGGGACTACTTAGGCTTTTAGTTCTCTTTAAGAAACTAGCAATAAAGCAGTTACCAGCCCTTGCAGTGGTGGTTCATGAAATCATCATTCTATACGCTGAGCATCAAATGGCTTGGACATCCACTAACAATTTTTACATATTAATATTCACATGGCAATATATACATATTAGTTTACATTCACATGTACACATCCAGGAAAAAACGGATAGACTTAATAAGTTTAGCTAGCAGGTGGGCTTGAATATCAATTTAAAGAAGTCTGAGGTCATGACGCTCAATGTGAGCAACCCTGAGCCCATATCAGTAAGGAATCAGCAATTGGTACAGACAGATACCTTCACATACCTAGGAAGCATAGTAACACCAGACGGCGGCGCAGGCAAAGACATCAACATCAGAATGAATAAGGCAAGAACAGCCTTCTTTAGCCTAAACAACATCTGGAAGTTCTCCCAATACAACACAAGCACAAAATTAAGATTATATCAGAGCTGTGTGCTTTCTGTGCTTCTCTATGGTGCGGAATGCTGGAGAGTTACAGAGAAGGAAATGTCGAAATTGTCCTCTTTTCACACAACATGCCTAAGAAAAATTCACCGAATCTTTTGGCCAAATACCATCACTAACTAAGATCTGCTTACTCGTAGCAAGCAAGAGGACATGCACACCATCATAGCTGGCAGACGCTGGAGCTGGGATGGTCATGTCCTCAGAAAAGACCCCGATGCCATCACAAAAACAGCTATGCTTTGGACCCCTGAAGAAAAACGAAAGAGAGGCCGACCAAAAACAACCTGGCGGAGGACTGTGGAGGCTGAGATGCAAAGAATGAACCAGAGTTGGGGCACTGTACGAAGGATGGCCACCGACCGAGCAAAGTGGAATCAATTTGTTGTTACCCTACAAGACGCCACTAGGCGTGATGGCCACTGACTGCTTTGACGGTCGGCGGCTAAGGATCAAAGAAGAAGAAGAAGTTTACATGTTAGTAATGAAAAAATATAAAATGTAAAATGCACAACTTACGCCAATCCTGGCTCACAGACTTTTTGCTCAAATGAATAAAGGCACTTGAATCGGCCTCTTACACGTGTTCTTGGGGGAAGGGGGGGGGGTCGTTACTTTTAACTTTAATTCCCACTATGACTCCGTGTGTTTCAGTTTCCTCAGATTCCGGTTCCTTATTAAAATGGTAGAGTTTTCTTGGGCTGTGAGATATGGTCTTTTTTTTGGTCACCACGTTAATAAAGCTGGTATTGGTGTAGATGGTCAACTCAAAACCGACACAGTGTTGGGCATACAGGTCACCTTGTCCAAAACGTAAAGAGGCCCCGACAAGGATGTAATGTTGACTATGAGTGTTGATGTTAATGTCAATACGCGAATGCATGGATTGTTCTGAAGAGTTGACTAGAAGATCAAACACTCACTCACACGTAGCTAGAAGTTAATGATGCAGACTACTGTGGTCGTTTCATACTATTTAATTGGACACACACACTTGGACAGTACGGGTATAGTTACAGGAAAACAGGTCGACATATATCATCATACTGTTGCTTAATGGTCTACAATCTTAAGTTGGCATTCCTGTTGAAGAACATTACAATGGAACGTCCGTAGACAAGCACTTAGATTTCCACTGTTTATAAACATAATCATCAGGCCTTACTGACCGATCATGTCAGATAATAAATAATGTTCAAGCATGACTCCTAGACAGAACCTCTTTTCTAGCGAAGATTCCTTTAGGTAAAGTTCAGCAAATATTTCTGGAGACAATGTTAACCCACCAGTATTGGGTTTTCTTTATAACTGTGATCTCTTAATCATCACCTGATAATAAGGGGCATCCCTGTTCTCTGATCGATGATCGACAAAAAATAGGATCCAAAATGGCTTCTGGTTCCAGTGAGCATTACTCACTATACAGATGCATAGTACAGCTTCAATAAAGGCTTTGTTCATGAACACAAATGTTTCTACAAGAATCAGCATATTCTTTCATCATAACTGCTGCATACAATCATATTCAGTGTCGTGGTTGAGTTAGAGTGTAGAGTATTTGTCGAGTTGGACAACTGTAGTGAAATCGACAAGGGATAGTGGACTGACAGAGTTATAGATTACACACACAGAAAGGTGTAAATAGGAGATGGCCTTGAGACAACCTGGAAGAAGATTTATTCAAATGATCTCTCTCTCCAAGCCTCAACTCACTTATGTCTGTCTAAGCATCTCCTGCTCTCTCTCTTTTCTCTTATCATACATAGAGATTATAGTAAAGAACTAAAATACAAATATGGATGGAAAGGTCGTGAACAGCGCATTAATAAATGTGTAAAATTTATTAAAGAAGAAAAGCATGAAAATAATGCATATCATCACAACAATATAAAATTACATCAATAATCAAATATTCATCAAATAATCATATACACCAACAACCACACACACAGATCACCATTCATAAAACCTGTAGAACACAAAGAGATAAATAATCGAGTGACAGTCCTTCGGTTTTCGGGGACCAGCTGAAGTAACTCCAGTAAGTGGTGTTTTCGTATATATCCTCCATCGGTGATGGAATTAACCTGAATAACATCACTGTATAGGCGCTATCGTTGGTGACCCCCGCTACTGGCGCGAGTTGGGCTGGAACTCTGTCCATAGATGGCTGCTCATACGTGCGAGGTTTTAAGTATCCAGGAAATACACCAGAAGAAGTCACTTGAGGACAAAGAGACCCAGGCGCGCTTATCCGGCGCAAGGCTCCGCTTGGCTGTAAATCCTGTTTAAACTGGTTGACTGTGGCTTGGCTGAGTGCCCCGTTTAGGCACAAAAAAGGCGGGTGATATGGAATTCTGCTATAGGCATGCTGAGCGGGTTTGATATTCTGGAAGCCGCAATGCTCTGGCTGGTAATCCAATAGGCGAGTAGAGAACTACTACTGCGTTTGGCGATTCCAGATTTAGCGTTGGCTCCGTTGCACTGCGTGAGCTTAACTTGGCGTTGACAAAAGGGGTTTTGATTCAGGAACGGGGTGTGACGATTCGTGACGCTAGCGGTATTCAGAACCCTCTAGATCGAAGAGAATATTTCGTTCTTCGCCTGACTGGAATCTGCTCTCGCGAGTCGGTCCCCCTGAAAACTGAGACCCAAAAAGACACCTTTTAACTTCAAGCAACGCTAAAATCACACTAACTTTATACAGAAAGTTTCGCTCCACTATGGGATTAGATTTATTGTAGTTATTGCTATGATAGTTTAGGGCTGTCTTTAACCATGTCTCCTGTTCCTTAAAAATATCAATTATCAACACGCGCCCGCATAGGCTTAATATCTTTTGCACCCCCAGGTACCTATCAGTAAATGTTCTGACATCAAAAATCTACTCCTCTTCTCCCAATCTCAACATACAGGAAACCTAACCTGTAGTTACAGTTAAATGAATATGCTTATTCATCTTACAACATTAAATGAATTTACATAAACAGATTACAGCATTTGACATTACACAAATAAATCGTATGTCCCCTTGGGGAAATATATTAGCATTCCACAATGAGTACATAGACAAGGCAATGTTCTTGCTATAATGATACAGTTGTGGCTAGATCATAAGATATAATTATATCTATGGCTGGTGGCTGCTTTCAGTGGAAGTTATAGACTAGTGCCTAGCCACACAAGTAAGCATAAAATGATCCTCCCTTGCCACTGGAAATATCTATCAAAAGGAATAAGTGATTATCTCCTATAATCCAGAGTTATTACCTGCATCTCACTATTTAGTTTTAAAGTGAACAATCCACACCTGACATTATCTTACAGAAATGACAGTTCATTTTGCTGACTCTTAACCCAATGGTAAGCATTCGTGGACTGATTCTACGCCTAATATCTGTTATTGTAAGTTTAACATTTAACCCATGATAAACCGTAACAGTTTAAGCACCACTTAATAGGCCGTAGACAGCGCTACCTTATCGTTGAATAGATTACTAGGAGAAGTCCTCAGAAATAAATTCACTTTCCTAACAGATATATAAAGCTAACATGAATCTAATATAATAATTATAAGATATGTCAACTCACCCCGAGAAAATGCCAAGAAATAGGCGAAAAACATTTAGTTCTGTGTTAATGTTTGCCTTATTTCCACAATGGTGATCTACGGGCCAGGAAAATCAACGAATGTCTTTGTCTATTAAAACCAGTCTACTCTTATAGATCACAAGGGACGCTCCCCCCGAACACCTGGCGTGCGTATTTCTACAGAAGTTCGGCGAAAGACGTAATCTAGAGTAAGACAAAAGAAATCGTGCGAAAGTTCCCCAGGCCTCAAAGGGTACCAGCCGCTCGTCATCAAACGTTTTAAAGCGACCGGATAAATTCCCCTGTTGGGACCACAGAGGGTACCCGCCGCTAACGAACCGTTTCTTTCACAGAAACCGTCTTGGCTCGTTCTAACACTTAAAGCGGACCCGAGAAATGTTTCTCTGGTCGAACAGGTGCGTTTAGATAACATTACGTCTAGCGTTAGCTGACCGCAGCTGGCCAGCGTAAACAACCTCGGGTGGGGTTTGCGAAGGTGAAAAATGAAAGAAAGAAGAATACAAAATGTCTCGGAAAACAGAACATATAAAGGAGTAATCAAATTATGGACAAGATGGTAAAATAAATTATCTTTCACGTGACATTCAGTGCTGCTAGGTAACATGTCATCCCGGCATATTGATATAGATAATCATCATGTAGACGTCTGCCCATCTAAGCCTAGCAAGGAAAAAGTTCAGCAAAAAGTTCTTTTACCTGGGCATGGGAAATACACTAGCAGAACACATACGCCCTCTCCTGGCGTTACAGAATAAACACTGGGGAACTCATAGACTTAATAATCATATCAGAAACTATCTTCTTCCCCATAATAGATCACAGAGATCAACAAACTTCGGACTGGTCTCCGACATGGCATTCACCAGGCTCCATCATCATGGAAGACCCTTTTTCGTATCCGCATGCGCAGAAACATCCTGACCCCAAAGTTCAGTACAAGGAAAAATAGTCCCACTTAGACATACAAAGATATCACGATATAAGACCGAATCGTCTTAAATAGACAAGGAGTAAACATAGACTCGGACCGTAAACATTCCTGCATAAACCTAAGCAAGAACAATCTGTTTCTGGCCCAACAAGGAACAGACCAACAAAATTGGATTCATACGCCAAGTTCGATATTCAGGGGAGATAACCCATATAACAAAAGTATCAATCAATCATGGGTGATATATCTTTGGCCAGGAAAGCATCCTGATTTTCAAAACAAATACTTTCCCTCAGACAAATAAATATTATAATAACTACATACATTGCCACCAGTAATCTGTTGGTAACAGACTACCGCAACCCCCGGGAAAAAAAATGAAAATTTTTTTTTTCATCTGAGAGCAGCATACAATAGGCTCACAACGCACGAATAATGCGCCGATGACAAATAACAGCAATTTATAATGTCAAATTAAGGTAAAGTCGAAGCATAGATCGACTTGTGAGAATATATCTCACATCTCAGAGAAAGCATTTCTCTTAAGTATAAATATTTCCAGGGAGGTGCCACCAACGTATACTACAATGCTGGCAATGACACAATGCATATAATAATTTCATATAACAATTTCATATTTAAGCACTCTAAGTACATGATTGACAAAGAAGAAAAATCATCAAAGAACAGCGGTGAATATATATATATATCAGTGAACGTAGTGATAGTAGTGATACAATCACTATATTACAATTTACAATGTGTATCTATCTTGATATAGAAAGGAACTATTATAGACTTAGACGTGTTAAGAAGTCCAAGACCTATCAGTTATGTGGAATCATGTTGAGATCTACCATCACAATGAGATCTATCAAAATTCTTATCTCTGTTGAGCCCATTGCTCTTATTTGAATTCCAGTTAACATAGTTATAATTTTTATTTCTCTTCTGAACAAAATATCTATTTGATGGATTTTGTTGTCCTGGAGAACAAGCATTACAATGTTGATAACCTTTAAGAAAGTTCTTATAGTTACTAGGACCAAAATGTTGAAGACAATTAAATTGCCTCCAGTTCTTTGAAGAAGAACTATTATCATATGGACGCGTTTTGTAATGTCCACAATCACGATAATCTCTCTTAGCAAAATTGCTTTTATTTTTCCCTGTGTCACTATGCTTAATAGGTACATCGTACTGTCTGAGCTGAGTACGATGGGTACTAACAGTTTTGTTTTCTTTTACCAACTTATCAGGAATCTGAAAATTCGATGCACGGTTTCCCTGAGGAATCTTATCATAACACTTATCAAAGTCCTCACCGTGATCCAAACTTAATTTACCTTTGTTGGCCTTACGCCAACTCCCATTAGAGGCAGTATCGCTATTCCGTGGGAAACCATATTTTCCACGAAAAGATTTGTTCACATATTGCTTAGTGTTACTATTAGCATCGAGTGTCTGTCGCTGGCTCTTTGCATTCGTAACATGTTGACCATCATGTTTATGTTTAAGTCTATCCACATTAGTAGTAGATAACATGTTATTGTACAAAACAATATCTAATAAACTGTCAACTCTCTTACGAAGTTTTGTAACTTCCACCTCTTCCATAGCTTTCTCTCTAGTAACAGCTTTGTATATTCTTTCGTTGGTTTTTATTTTTCTGTCATAATCCAACCTTATGTCTTGTAACTGAGAAATAAGAGTCTTCTCTTTAGCCATACTATCTTTAAGCTCTTTTCTCAACTTTGTCGTCAAAGACGTATTTTCTAAGACCTTAGCCTTCTCCTGAACAAGTTCAAGTTTGAGTGCTTCAATAGCACTATGATGAGTAGTCATCAGTTTATCAACGTGGTAGGCCAGCTTTCTGGGTCTAACCTGCACAGTAGACACCCCATGAAAGTCAGCTACTCATACCAGATTGTTTCCATGACGCCTGATACGACACACCAGCAGTGAGAGTCTACACTTTGTCAACAGTTCCTCACGTGACCTATCACTGAAAGTCCTTCCAAAATACTCTAATAAAAGTCCGGCCTGATAAATGGAAGTCTGAATTCTAACTTCTGGCAAGGTCTGGTTGTAGTCTCTGGCAAGCGATTTCTCACAGTGAACTAGACTTGCAAAAATGGTCAGATTATATTGCAAGTTTACCCCCGCATTTGGTTTGTTACGATGCTAAGAAAGCACCAATCGTTTTCAAACATGCGTGTCGTTTGCGGAAATTTAAAATTATTTCCGACATGGAAAAATTATGTGCACGATGCAGAGGTCACCTCTCCCATATATGGTATTAAAACATCTGATTGCCTGGCAGGAAGACTCACCAACACATCTGTAAACTCATACGACAATGTGTGTCCGATGTAACAACTTATTACTTTCATATAAAGTAATGTCTTCGTGAAAGTTGGACAGGAAACAATTATGTCTTATATGTCTGCCCATAAGGTGTCCCACAGACGAGTAATCTCGTTATCTGTTGCTTGAGCACACACACAACCCGTCTCTTTACCACCTTGCCGAAAATGCACCCTTGCCTTATCAGCGACCAAACAAATATGCTGGGGCGATTTTAGTGTTAATCTGTGGCGGCCAAGGTTTGGTACACGAGAATTTACCAACATGACTGCCGTTTCAATATTGCATCACCTGTCTACTATCTCAGCAGATATGGGCAGGTAAACAGACAAGACGAATTATTACTAAAAGGAGTGTAAGAATGAAAGTACAAAATATCTGCTACATAGCAGAGAAAGAAAGAAGTGCTGACCATGGAAACGCACGCAATTAGTCAGTACAACAAATGTAACTGATTACTGCCGTAGTGAAAGAGAGATCGGGAAGGGGTCGCCCCAAATCCATCTTGTGACAGTCAGCCTCTCTTTCGCTTTTCTTCAGGGGTCCATAGCTTAGTTGTTCTTGTGATTGCATCGGGGTCTCTTCTAAGGACATGGCCAACCCAACTCCAGCTTGTGCCAGTTATGATGGTGTGCATGTCCTCTTGGTTGCTCCGAGTAAGCAGATCTTGGTTGGTGATGGTATTCGGTCAAAAGATGAGGAGAATTTTCCGCAGGCAGATTGTGTAGGAAAAGGACAATTTCGTCATGTCCTTCTCTGTTACTCTCCAGCATTCTGCACCATATAGAAGCACAGAAAGTACGTAACTCTCCTATAATCTTAATTTTGTGTTTGTGCTGTACTGGGGGGACTTCCAGATGTAGTTTAAACTAGCAACGGCTGTTCTCGCTTTATTCATTCTGTTCTTGATGTCTTTGCTTGTTCCACCGTTTGGTGTTACCATGCATCCTGAGTATGTAAATGTGTCTGTCTGTTCTAACTTCTGGTTCCTTTTGTTATGGCTCAGGATTGCCCACATTGAGTGTCATAGCCTCTGTCTTCTTTAGACTGATGTTCAGACCCACCTGCTGGCTATACTTATTCAGTCTATCTGTTTTGTTTTTTTCTTAGCTGTGTTGATTTGAATGCGCGAGTAGTGCAATTTCATCTGTATATTTCAGTTCTTCTAGTATAGAGAACGTTGTCCAACTTATTCCTCTGAGACTGTCCTCTGGTGTCTGGCGCATCACTCAGTCTATGACTGTTAAAAAAAAAATTGGTTGATAAGGGGTACCCCTGTTGTACTCATGTCTTCACCTCAAAGGTTTGGTTGCTCTGCCCAAAACTACATGTAAAGTTAGCATAGAGGCTTTTTATGAATGAAACAATGCAGCTGGGAATTCCATAAGCCCTTAATATTTTCCATAGGCTGTTCCTGTGTATGCTGTCAAAAGCCTTTTCAAAATCAACAAAGTTAATGTATAGCTGTCTCTGTCATTCTGAGTACTGCTCTTTAATGTTCCTGAGGGTGAATATGTGATCTGCACATCTTCTGTTCTTTCGGAATTCTGCTTTTTCTTTCCTCAGTTTATGATCTACTGCTTTTGAAATTCTTTGGACGATTATTCGGTCTAGTATTTTACATGGAACTGAGAGAAGAGTAATTCTTCTCCAGTTGTTGCAGCCTGCAAGGTTGCACTTCTTGGGCAGTTTGAGAATTATTCCTTTATTCCACTCCATTGATGTTGTCTATGTTTGCCAGACTTGTGCAAGTAGTGATTCTAATAGTCCTGCTTTTAGTTCAGCATTTAAATTGTCATGACCAGGAGCTTTTCAATTCTTTAACGCTTTGATAGCTGTTATGGTTTCTTCCCTTTGCAGAATGTCTGTATTTACGTCTAGACCATTTTAAGCCTCGGGAATTTTCATCTGCGTCTCTGGTCGTTCTTATTCAATGTTTCTCTGAAGTGATGTGGTTATGAGATGTTTAGTATTATAAATGTACGACGATTAGTAAATGTTTATTGTTCATAAAGTTCACGTCAACGATGGAAAGACTTTCAATCTTTCATTGCAAGACTGTCTTTTAAGATGCTTGCAAGTGTCATCTTCTATATACACATAAGGTCAAGCATAAAAAACTAAGCATTTTGTGTATCATGCTCTGCGTATACTTCGTGCAGTATCACACGACACGTCAACCACCTACGTACGACACGGTTATTTGGTTAATAGTGCGTAAAAAAAAAGCTCTCAAAAATATAATAACGTCTATTTGATGCTGGCCGATATCGATATATAAAGTCTCCTACCAGCCAGTTATTGAGCAAAACACAGGTAGCCCAAACTTCACAGAATCACAGACAACTTTGCGGAAAAATCGGCAGCTAAGTATTCGCATCTTCACTGTGGTGCAGCTAATAAATCATGATTTCATCGGCCTAGTATGTTTTAATTGTTTGTCTATAGTCTTGGTAGATGCAAAGGTCTTTGCGGTCCAACTTCAACTAGACACCTTTTATATTGATTATAAACCTTGGACTAATTTGAGGGGCGAATTAACTAGTGATGCCATATTCAGATAGACAGTAAATTAGATCAAACATTAGTTATCATTTGAATTAGCGGGAACACTATTATAATTATCCTGACTGGTAAAAACGACATATCATAAGGTCTATCATGTAGGTAGAGTACAGGATTTGGGACACAAAAATCCAAGTACGCAGCAATAGAAAAGGACCCGCAGTTCCTAGCGTGACTCATAGCTTGACTGCCTGCGTCAGGAACCAGCGAACCAGAGCTGGTCAAGACCGTAAGCTTGCTCCAATTTCCCTACGTGGTGGTCCATGGAACAACAGTATGCAGCCATGCAGGCTGGCTGAGAGCGATGCATGGATCGCCGTGCAATGGCTAATAGAGCAAAAAACCCGGTCCTAACAGAACAAATAAAAATGGCCGGTTGCAGGAATGTTTCGATGTATGATCGACCAGAAAGAGTGCTATATATCACGCGATCTAATCGTTAGTAGCGAACAGCCAACACTGAACGCAATCCACCTGTCCTTTTTCAATAGCGGCGAACGAAGCACAGAAGGAAGACAAGAAGAACAGGGATTACATTTTCTCATTAAAAACCATTAGAAGCTGACTAAAAAATTCGCCATGCAATATAACCATGAAGTTTAATGGTATTTTTTGATTTTTGTCTGTAGAAAAACACAGATGACAGACATTTAAAACCATGACACAACATATTTTCGTCGCGAACTATAGTTGGATTAAAATGGGTTTTCTTTTTTATTTATTCGTGGTTTATTTTGGAGTACGTTGGTAATTGGTCTGAGTTTATGCCCTGATTAAAATGCAGTTTTCGCGAATTTCTGGTTAAGGAGAGAGAGAGATAGGACGAAAGACGAGAATGACAGAAGAGTAGAAAAAGACTGAGAGACCAGAGAGAGATCAACTGCATGACTGAAAGCGGGCGGCCCGTGACGTTTAGCAGAATCACTGTTTTCTACATAACAAGGAGGAAGATAATACACGAGTGACTAGTTAACCTAAAGAATTTTGAAATAATACAGGAGACGTTGAGATACAAACACAAAGTCTTCCACTCAACAAAATGATTGGTGATGTGTGAGCGTTATATTTAATTGTGATTATCTCTCTCTCTCTCTCTCTTCTGTCCTTCGCTATCACTCCAATCATCAGATATTCTGTCGTCCAATCTCACAAATAAATATACCTATAAATACTTGCATATATATACATATTATTATTATATAATACTATATAATATTTATACACTGATTATATATATAAATATATATAATAGAACTTCCTTATTGTATACTTACTATACTATAAACTATTATATCATCCATCTCTATATATATCATCATCGTAACTCATCTCAACCCTTGTTACACTCACGTCATTCTGGGTCAATCGTAGGGGTGTGCCATGGTGGCTCAGAGCATACAGCAGACCAGGGATCCTCCACAGCATCTCTATTCCTCAGCAATGCGTTACAAGTGAGAGGAAAAAAACCGATGCAACTCCCTGCTGCCCAATCTCTTGCCAGCCCATGCGACTCCCAGTGTTTACCTTCGACTGTTTCACTACTGGCAGGAATCGTTTTACGAAATGTACTAAAGGGAGTCATAGAACGAGTCTTAACATGCCCAAGACCAGGCAAGCTTACGACGTTTCACTCACTCACTACTAAACAAAATGTCGTCTCTATTGTTATTTGCACTGCATAAGGTGTTTATCTTCTCTCTAACATAGACATTTGTTTTGTGCTCTTTATAGCAAATGCGCAAAATTCTTCTATAACATTTATGCTCGAAAGCCTGAATCCTTCCCTCCGTATCTGCAGTGAGTGTCCAGCCCTCACACCCATACAAGAGAATAGATAATACAAGTGATTTGTATAATTTGATCTTCACAGGAAAACTGATGTTACTTTTCCAGATCACATTTCATTCCTTGTTGTATATGGCCAGCTGAGGCCATTCTCAAGTCTTGTCTTTGATTTCTTGTACTTGACTCTTCCATCGCCACACTGTACAATATGGGGACCCGAGAAATTTATATAGGTGTTTTAGGATAACCTTCTCTCTAAACGTCGTTTGCACGCCATTTTAACGTAATGTTGGTCGGAACATGTTTCTTATGGCTATTCACCGCATATATCTTGCTTTTTTCTATATTAATTTCCAATCCCACACGTCTGTTGTATAACTGGATTCTCCAGTCCTAGAGAGGTTAATGGTCTTGAATAAGTCGATAGATTCTGGTTCCAGCTATCAGAATCGATATTCATCAGCAAAAACGTAGCTTAGATGCACCAAGAAGGTTACGAGGCCTCCCATATCGATATGGGTTGTATACGCATAATCGTAAAGACGCCTCCTCGTCATAGATATGATGTTCTATATATATAGATATAATATATTATAATATATATATAATATTATATTATATGTTATATTATATATATATAATATATATATATATATAATATAAATTATTAGTAAGTATTTTCGAGTAGTAACACATTTGCGGTCAGCTCGTAGCTTTCCAGCACACTTTCGGCCAATGAACATGACTCATAGCGAGGAGCGAACTTGGGGTGGAGTCAGAGAGTACCTTTCCTTCCAACCCGCGTCTGAGAGAGCTTCCGTCTCCTACCCAATCCACACGGATTTATGTGGCGATGCAGTACACATTTCAGGTTATTCAGATCTGGTTTTCATCTCAAAATTCGGTCGTAAAACATTCCCCTTCAAGTACGGCCGGACTCTTAGCCCGGGTCTTGTAACCATGAACACTCCAGGTCGCCAGTACACAATATACGTTGTAGGGCCATTACATACCACAGCTCCAGCTCCCTACATATATATACTTATATGAGCCACTTGGAGACAGGAATCCATTCCCTGTGCGAAACTCCTACTCAGGGGTTTTGGTCTTTGACAAAATATCTGCCAATGTCATTGCTTGCAAAACACAGCCACTGCTTTAGCGGTCCATTGTATATATTGCTTCAATGCAAACTCATATGATGTTTGTAACAAAAATTACAATTTTTCTCAATTAATTTGCCCTATAAATAGGCCATTCATGCCAGACTCGATCCCGAGCAGGCATAGTTGACTGAAATCGTATGACAGTTAAGGTATTACAAACGTGTTTGATGCAGAGAGAGCAATTGTTTTTCGATCAGTTAATCACTTTCTTTGTCTAATATTGAAGATTTGTGCTGTGATATATAAACCTTCAGTATACACCAATAAGGTAAATAATAATAAAGCTATCATATTGTATAATATATTCGCCAAAGGTCCGGAATAAATAGAGAAGACATTCGGGACCTATCTATAAAGTACTTCTACTTTGTCCGGAATGATCTGTCTGCTCAAAGGAGAGACGGGCGTCGTTACGTTTCGCACATATTTCTAAGAGCATAAGGCAGCAAAGCGGTCCACATTAACTCTAATCGACTCAAACTGTTGTTTTTTCATTATAAATTATCCTTTCCTCTTTTTCCTTTCCTGCCTTTATATTTTTACAATTTCTCAAAAGTTAATTTAATTAAACGACATGCCTCAAATATAGTGTCCAAAGTTATTTCAAGTATACATAAGTATGCAAGATTAAACAAAACACGTTCGTGTTTTCACAGAGCATGCTGTATTTTTAACCATGCTCTGTTTGTAGGTTATCCTACGACTGATGCCTCCCTAATGGTGACAACTAAATGCATGACACAAGTAAGCAAACTGATCTAAAGAGTTACTACTAACTACCCTTTGCTTACTTAAATCAGGGGTAGTAAAGATATCGCGAGGCCATGCACGTACTCTTGTTAAAAGTGGTGTTCATAATTTTCAGCTTTCCACCCAAGTAGCCGTTGGCGCGGCATTACGCGTAATTTTAGATTAATCAGAACGATTTCGGTATGACAAATCTATAATTTTAGCGCTGATCTTATTATCGTGCAGATGACGCTCTGTCCGAATACAAGAAGGAGAGTGTGCGTTGCTGTATGAGTTATGTCTGCTCTGTCTGATGCTCACTGTATCGAAGCGTTTAGGCGTAAGACATTGGAGCCAGTTCATGATTTCGTTTTCGTTAGTCCCTACCGAAGAACCATTTGGTTGGTCGTAACGTGTGCCTTCTATCTATGCCAATTTTCCTCTTCTTTAGTGATTCCAGTAATAAGAAGACAGACCACTACTTTTCTCATTTACAAATTTAGTCTTCTACCTCCGTGTAACCCTTATTATACCTTAACTGCGGGAATGAAAATGCTGGGAATAATTAGCCAAACAATTAAATTCGGAATCAAAGGCTACAATAAAACGAAGAATAATACAACAAACATATATAGTGTTACGTTTTATTTCATATCCTGGAGCCAAGGGCGCGGCCTGAGGTAGCTAGCCTTTACTCCTTTTCCCCACCACAAATATCCAGATAATTGTGGTTATCAATGAACATGCATGATGATTTGTTCTATCTGTAAACTTTTTGGCAGAGCCTGAGAGAAAACAAAGAGAATGTGGGACAGTTTTTAAAAATATGGAACATTTCCCGCGCCCCAAGAGCCCAACTTTATCTGTTTTGGTTAACCCGTCCTAGAAACATTAGAGACCTAGTAGGGTCGCCAAGTGGCTATCATTTTATAGTTGGTTCAATGATATTAAATTATACATGCTCAAGAAAAAATTAAAGGCCTACATTTCAATTTAGTTAGATTTTTAGGGTCACTTTCTCACTTATGCTGTTTTTTTTTTTAAACCCTGAACACTCAGTCAAATAATGTTTTTGCTGCATTTTGTTTGCATGCTTAAGAGCAATTGTTTTGTTAATCTGAACAATAAAATCAAATACACTGTGTTTACACTGTGTGAGGAACCATTCCAAGGAGTCAATGGCAAAATGGCAGCGTGAGGTGGAAGAAAAAGGGCAATAATACATGCATGTTTGAACAAAATGTCTCTCACTATGGCAAAGCCTTTAACACCTGTTTGATAAAACATGTTAGCTAAAATTTTGCTTATTCACGTGACGCAAAGTCGCGAGACTAAGATTGAATCCACATTTCAGCGACGGACACTCTTTCGGCAGGAACGGGGCCACATGCGTGTAGTGTGTCATTTGAGTAACATATACCATGTCTTTAGAGCCCATGGCTCACGCTAAGGAGGCTTTGACCAATTGTTATGATCAGATGGGAGAGCGATGGCAATGGCTGCAGGATGATGTAGTGGCTGACGAGAAGTTGCTATGAGAATATAGGAGTTTACACCACTCTGGTCATACAAACTCAACTCTGCGTTGAATTCGTTATAATGTCATCAAAAAATGGCCCACCGACAGTGTCGCAATGAAATAACGTCAGGACAAGACTCGACCAAGGTCTACCCACAAGAACTATACATATGACCAGACACGCTGAGGTCTTCTATGGCTAAACTAATTGGTACGTAAAAGGTATAACAAACACATTAGCCCAATACCTTCCGAAAAAGTAGTGGGTGAAGAAATATGTGTGTTTAACAGCCATAGTCAGGGCACGGCCTTGCATCGTTGGAAAAGCAAATTTCAGAAAAGCAAATTATCATGCAATTGTTATCAACAGGCTTATGCCATATGAGGAATTCACATTTTCCAAACATGCATTAACTTCCTTTCCCTTTCCACCACTTTCATTTGTGTGTGAATTGACCTTGTGATGTTACAACACATCGTAACACAGACTTTAGATTGAATTATGTCATAGATCATAACACTGCGCAAACATTGTTTAATGCATAAGCAACAAAATGCAGCCAAAACTTTTTAAGGGAGATGGATGGCAAATTGGGGATAGGAATATATATTCCAATATAGAAAATTGCAAAATAATATAGCATCACGGAAAATACATCCATTTTCACTGCGGAGATGGTGGCAATACTAAAAGCTCTAGAAATATTCTCTAATAACCCTCCCAAAAGAGTAAATCAGAGATTAAGAGCTTAATTAAAGATTTAATAACAGATGAACGGAAAGCAGAGTGGGATAAAAATCTGAAAGGAAGACATGCATATAAGTTGTTCAAGGCTCCAACAAGAAAATGTCAGATATCTAGGGAATTGAAAATTCCCAGTAATAAGAAACCTCTCAGACTACAGCTAGGAAAAGGCTATTTCAGAATAGAAGAACCTTACTGTGCAGTATGTCTTCAAAACAATAATATAGAACATTTCTTGTTAAAATGTAAGAGGTATGAACAAATGAGAATACCAAGATTAGAATATTTGCAGGCATCCAATTTACCTATAAATATAGAAGAGGTGTTAAGAGTAGACAGACCTAGGTAAATGCATAATATGGTCAGACAATATTTAACACGAACAAATGTTAATATATAGTGGCTGGGAAGATGAAGGTATGATGCCGTTATTACAATGCTTATGACTTTTAACAGATGAAAGTCAATTAATTATCTGTTAAAGTCCGTTATATAACTGGAACCGCCAGGCCTTGACACCCCTTCACTTTAATATTATTCTTGTTCAGAGTTTCTTCTTGATTTTTTTTTTTTTTTTAAATTTATTTATTTAATGTATAAGCACACTTGTGATGGTCCCTATTTATAATGATTTGACAAATGTGATGTCACTTTCTCATATCGGCAGTTTTTCATATTATTTGGAATTGAAAACAATATATATCCTAATTATAACCCATCAGAGGTTGAACGGGATATTTTTCTTCATTAATATTTAAAAAAAAAAGATTGATCTTATAGTTTTCAGTGACGCATGTTAAACTTGTCACTGACTGATTTTAACGATGTCACTAAGTCTTCCTCTGACTCATCGTAAAGTTGCCGCTGATTCATCCTCTGTTGTCACTGACTCATCGTAAAGTTGCCGCTGATTCATCCTCTGTTGTCACTGACTCATCGTAAAGTTGCCGCTGATTCATCCCCTGTTGTCACTAATTCATTTTTATTCAACAAATGTTTTTAAATGGAAGTTAAAAATATAGATAATTCATTGTCACATAGAGCCCATACTGATATATGGAAGCGAGATATAGATAATTGGTAAATAACCAGAGAAAGTGAATATTGCTACAGATGTGAAGTGTTACAGAAAAATTTATAGAGTATCATTAACAACAACAACGACAAAATAACGAGGAATCCCGAAAGAAGCCATTACGCAAAGGTACCGTACGGTAATACTAAAGTTCAAAGAAAGAAATCACCATTCTTTGGTAAAATTGAAGGAGCGAGAGATATAGCATGACAAAGAGAAGAAATACTGGACAGTTTAGTATTGTGGAATGGACAGAAGTCAAGAATAGAATTGATAAACAACTCTTGGAACAGGAGGTTGTGGAAGGACATGATCACCTACACCAGTTAGCATGGTGCCTGAAGAAGAAATTTCTGAAAACTATATGTATGTTTGTTTTCTTGTATGTAAGAAACCAATCTGAACACTGTCATCTTTCAATCGTTGGGTAAAAAACACCTTGTTTGGTTTATATGTAGTTCCTTTTTTTTCCTACCAGCCATGGTTTAAGAAACATCAAGAGTGGAAACAACTCTATGGAGAAACATTTGGGTGAGTATGATGATCGTGTGGTCGAGACTCATAAATAAATAACAAAAATTGGTCAATAGTAGGCTCACGCTAGAACGACAGTAAGGAAAAATGAAACCATGAGGGGCTAGTGAGTGCGAGAACTAAAAGGCACTCCTGTCATATGGAAGTGGGTCATTGAAGGTAAAAAATAACACAACAACAAACAAACAAAAAATAAGAAGATCATTGGAGGTGACGTGCAGTTTTGCAGAAGATAACGAGTACCGGTACATTGAAAAGTTAAATTAAAGAAAACTGATGGCGGTATCCTGAAAGAAGTCAATATTATAAATTTGCGTTACTTTTATCAGAATTGTTAATGTTTTGAATAATTTTGTATAATCTTCGTCCGTGTGCTGTGCTCACGCTCAACAGCCGCCACTGCAGAAGTGATGTAATAACTCGTCATGATTATGACAATACTAATGCATGGGCAGTGTAGAAAGGCAGGATACATATGGGGATAGGGGTTGCATGTGGTGCTGCTGACGACGATAGGTGACGGTGGTAAAGGCGATGCTGGTGGTTGTGATAATCATGGCGGTGGTGGTGGAGATGATGATGATGAATGTGATGATGTTGATGATATTGATGATGATAGGGATGATGATGATTGATGATGATGATGATGATGGTGTACTGCTTTCAGATACTATGAGGGGCCAACACCAGTGCTGGTGACATCAAACGTGAACATTTTGCAGGAAGTCTTCATCAAACAATTCAATAAATTTCACGCCAGAAAGGTAAGTACTAACTTCCAGATAACAATGGAAGAGTGAGAGATGGAGAAAAGAGAAGAAGAAAAAGAGAAAGTAAGAGAATAAAGAAAGACAAGATAAACCGAAGGGAAGACGAGAAGATAGATTATAGAAATAACTTTGAAAATGGTGAACGAAAATAAGTAAATGCTAAAGACAGAAAGAAAGAAAGAAAGAAAGAAAGAAAACAGACAAATGACAGTGATAGACCCTTCAGTTTGTATACAGCAATTTCAAATGCATGAAGTAGCTCGCGTGGTTACTGAACAATACCAGAAGACCAGAAGATAGTTACACGTGAAAAATAATGACCTAGTTTGAGGCTATAATCTTCCTCACGTCAGCTATCACTGCTCAGAACATCAGCTCCCCGTTTGCGAAACCAACCAAGAGAGAAACAAGTTCCCCCTCTCCCCCCCTCTCCCCCCCCAATCCCAAGAACTTTTGCCATTTTGGCAAGTTATGCCCCGTTTTAACTAGACACAAGGTCCGTCGGTTATATTATGGCGCATGTCCGAATACAATAGGTGATCTGGTTAGTGAACAGTCTTTTGTGGCCTCAAAATAGAGTATGGTCTGTCATATGCGGATGTGGCCGGGTAGGGAATTGGGGGTTGCTGTTTAATTGCAGAGAGTGTTAGATCTAGATTTACTAGCTTAACTGCTAGAGTTCGCAATTTCTCCCTTACAGTCTTACGGGATTTTACCAGGTTCGGGGATTATCCTCTAAGGTGTTGTATTAGAGCAGATGTGTTTTATTTATATGATTTACCAGCAAGAGCGGTTATGGTTCATTTATATTTCCTTCCTTCCTCTCATGAATGTGTGGCAAAGCAAATGAGTGACGACCTGCCTTTATTATAAAGGTGACTTTTATTAAATTATAACGTAATTACAAGTCGACATGGCAAAACTTCATAAGACACATATGACAGTTATTCTTCAGAGCATATTTCTTTTCAAAATCCCGCTGTATGAGTTTCTAACTTCATTATAACCATTCTGGTTCTATTCTTAGGAAATTCTTTCTTGTTCATAATGCCATATTTTCAAGTAAGTGCATGCCAGTAGTGCAATAGGGATTATTCTGCCTCTTCAGGATATAAAATTGCCATATCTCCTCCTGATATGTTATTGCTTCATCAAAACAAATCAATCCTGCATGTACATTTGAAAAGAAATCTTTCAGCCATTGTTCCCTTTCTAAATCTGCAACAATCATTCGATTTCGACATGTCAATAATTGTATAGTAATTAGTTCCTACTTACAGACTTCGAATATAGAGTTTAAATACACAAAAATGCACTTTGAAGAGAACATGCCATCATCCCTGGAATTTCTAATTCTTCAACTTGAATAACTTTCATGCAGAAAACCACTGCGTTATGAGCACAAACTTGCTTGTCTTACTAGCTAGACGCGTACCTTTTCTACTAACTAGGCTGCTGGGGAAAAATCGCGTCCCTTCTACATTTTCTGCCGGCTGAATAATACTGAGCCTTACGATTGGTTAAAAATCACGTGACTAGCGCGACTCTACAAGCGAAGCTTAGCCTAATTAAAATTTAATCTGTTTCTAGGAAAGTAGAAATTTATATGCTAATCTGGTTTTTATAGCCTGTTTCCAAAGGAACAACTATGTACACGGCTACATATAGATCCCGGGGCCTTGCAAATGTATCCCATAGGAAGACATTTGAGTACTATCAACTCAAAAAAATATCCCCAAAATTTCCTAAGTTCAAAAAAAAATTTTCAGAAAAATTTTAAGTTCAAAAATTTTTCTAAGTCCAAAAATATTTCAGAAAATTTAACGAAATTCCTACGTCTGAGCTCCTATGTCTATATGGGACTGTCGTCTATAAAGGGGCCTTATAGATGGACATCATCTCCAAAAAATTGCAAACTATCTTTCACATCAATACATATTTCAACCAAATTTACAAATTGGCAACACTGACCAACAAAATCCTAAAAACAATCATAAGGTCATCACCAAAAAGAATGTGACGAGTGGCAACACTGGGAAATGAACAATAAAATATCTTATTTGCAGAACTTGGCTGCATTATCATAATCTATTACATTTCATTCAAAAATATAGTTGATTACATTCTCTTAGATATGGTGGGGGGGGGGGGGGGGGGTTATCTCTTTTCTGTTCCTGTTATTTGCTCCATATTAAAAGCCTGCAAGTACTTAAAAAATCTTTTTTCTTCCTGGCGTACTTATTTATTCTATTTTCCAAGTACTCTGCAATATCCCAAGAAATGTCCAAAATCTCCAATTCCTATGGTAATGGCAATCCACTTTCATAGAATAGCCAATGTTTTCATGGGTACTCATCATTTCCTTTTTTTTTTTTTTTCTAGTGAATGAGCCACTTGCTCATTATTACATGTAGAAAACCTCTCTAGACATAATATGCATATTTATCAGACGATAATATAACTAGCATCATTTTTATAAGTAATCATTTTTCACAATAAAAGCATTAAAACCTCATGGCTTATCCTTATTTATTTATCTGAATGTTTCCTTGTTATTGACATTTTCCAAATGGTAAGTGTATAAATTCGTTCCAAGTCCGTCACTGTAAAGAATGTTCTATATTACATTCCTTTTTTTTTTCTTCAAAATATGTGATGTTTGTCTCCAATATCCGTACGTCTGGTGGTGATCCTGTCCATTAGTCAGTAATTTCTAATCATTCCTTCTTTTCTGTCAACACAGTATTTTTTCTGTGAACTCTTCCCTAGAAATATTATTTATATTTTTTTTCAAAGATCTTCTTTGACTTACCATACATCAATTTTCAAACATCAAATTATTCAGCAACCAACAGACGAATATGTTACTATCATATTATGAAATATAAGGGAAAAGGAAAATATAGTTTCAAATCATCATGAATTTTCTACATTGGGTTCCGTATTACTTTATTTTCTCTGTTAAGACAACTGCTTATACTCTTAACAATATGTATCCATGTTGTCACTCTCAAGGCATCCTTGTATACCGTTTATATTTGTCTCCTTTTTTTTTCATAATACCAATGTATCATTTATGGTGTTCCAATATCATTGTATCTATTCTTGTCCTCCTGTTATCTTGAGAATTCATCCTTAGTAACTCCCTATGTACCTTATCTAGCAATACATTTATCAAAAACACATCAAACAATTATTTATGGAACAATCAACTGAGATGTAAGAACTGTTTGACAATATGAGATAAAAAAAATTTTGGGGTCATCACTCAAAAAATGTGGCATAGAAGGGAAGAAAAAAATATTTAATTGATCGTGAGGAATCTACAATATTCTTATAAGACAAAGTTCCTGGTACTCTGACTACTATTTATCCATATTATTTCTGGTTATCCTTGCATACAGTGTACCATTTCCATTTTCTTTATAAGTCCAATTCATCGTTCATGGTGCTCCAATATTTAAAATGTGGATCCTTCCTATTCCTCTTATTCTGTACTGGAAATACATCCTTATTAATTGTCCATGTACTATATCTGTGAATATTTATCAACAATATATCAACTAATCATTTATGGAACCATTAACGCAAATGTCTAGACTTTACCAAAACATGAACAAAAACATGTCTTTTTACATATGTGCAAAATTTCGACACCAACTCTGCCTTCGCTGGTCGAGGGTTAGTCAGAGTTATGTGGTGCCTGTAACATCCACTGACTACAGCCAGATGGGTGACTTATGGTACTTATAATTCAAAAATCTCGTCCGTCAGTTATATCTTAAGTGTGGGGCGGGGGTCTATTTCATGGTGTCCTTGACAAAGTTTGCTGCATTTCCAATCTAGGTATTCTTTTCTTATGTCATAATATCTCCATGATATATCTGTGACATGTCTGTCCTTGGGATAACATTATTTTTTTTTCAATATCCTCGGGGTGAGCAGATCTCAGTACGTCCAATTTCATAAATCATGTATTTTTTTTTTCTCCTGTAATTCTGGGTATGTTATGAGTATAGTAAATTGTCAATTTATTTCAACTATCTTACAACATTCTGTAATTCGTGATAAGGAATAGTCATTTGTTATACAACCATGTTCATATTACAAAGGCAATGAGCAAAAATCAAAGAGATATCTTCTCCGAAAATGCGGATGTATCTCTATTTCCCTTACCTCTGGGCGTAGCGATTATTCAGTCATTATTATTTTTCTCCATTATTTAATCTCCATTTTGTGTCCTTAGTACCTGTGGTTCCATGGGATTATCATAATCTATTTGTCTCTTGTCTACTGATAATCCTTCAATAATGACTTCAAAGATGGTCCTCATGTGTGCAGCAATCATCTGCTCTGATTTGTTCCATGTCCATGGTATTCATAAATTATTCCATTATATCCTTGTCTTATCTCGTAACCACGAAAGACTAAAATTATTGCTCCTCCAATGTTAATGTGGGGGATTTTGTGCATAAACATTACAATAAAATCTCAGCTGTGACAACATAAAGTTTCACCCTAATAGAAAATTGCATCTTCATCATACATAAACAGTTGCTTCTTCATCTCATGTGCCATCAGTGGTATCATTCGGTAATGGGGTATTCAATGTGGGATCAGCATATACAAATGCTATAGAAAGGTATTTCATTTGCTAAGTCAGCATGTGCAAATGTCATTTCTTTAACCTGGGGCAAAGGCATCATCAACAAATAGTTGTAATTTGTTCAATCTGGTGTCAGCATATACAAATGTCCTCAAAGGATTTTTCATTTGCAAAAAATCAGTATGCGCAAATGTCATTGGGGTACCTGTCATAGGCAGTATCAACAAAAATTCTAGAGTATCAGAGATCATGCTGGTGGGGGTATGACTGGTAATGGGCAGTAGGAGTAAAAACTAATTTCTCACTCTGAAATGGTGATTTATTTTCTCTTTTTCTTTTCTTTTTTCTTTTTTCCATTTCTTTTCTGTTTTCTATTTCATTTTCTTTTCTGTTTGTATCACAAGTACGAAAGAATGATAAAAATCAATTCACTAAACATTTTAGCTACTACCAATATTCCTAATAGTAAATCCTAACCAATAGGGCTGCAAGTAATAGTTTAGGTTAGAACAGAATGAATATTGTAGCAGTATCTGTTGTCAATAAGTGGCGAGGAAAGAGTACATCAAGGATCTCCTGATTACAACATGATTGTAATTCCAAGAAATGAATATGATTGGGATTGAAAAGATCACAAGTCTAGAATGTCGTCTCAGTATAGTGGAAAGGAAGAATAGTAAATTAAAGATGGTATAACAGTGGAGTGAAGAAAATCTTACTATAGAGAGTCAAGGTTGGGATATGGAATCTCTTTTGGAGAATGTTTAAAATCTTGACAGTATTAATATACATCTGGGTCTAAAATAATAATGTACATTGGAAAAATAAATAATCCTGTGGAGAAAGATAGCATAACATGCAATACCAGTTTTGGGTATGAATTTTATGCTGTTAACAGATGTCATAGTAGGAACAGTATGATTGGTCAAGGTGATAGATATAAAGGAGTTTAGCATAATTGAGATCACAGAAATATTAGTATGAGGTAAGAAAAAACTACTGGTGTAAAGTGTCTGCATGAAAATGCACTAAGATGCGAAATTACAGAAATCTGGAACTGCAAGGACAAGAAGTCTGGTGAATGGAGCGTGGAATATGATCGGTTTCAAAAGTAGAGATCAATGTTACAACAGAATAGTGTGACACATGTGTTATAGGTAAGGTTGTGTAACATTCTAAATATTAAGAAAATGTCTGTGTACATTGTTAAAAAGTAATAGCACATTCGCGGTGACCGTACATGGGATGGCATGTACATTGAAGACTCGAGGGGCGTGTCTCAGCAAAGCTTTAGTAGTTCCTTCAGTTTCTCTGCCATCTCTAACCTTGCAATGTCCCGACTGCTTAGGCGAGCATCATACTGAGTAGCAGTGGTGACTGGTGTGGTAGGCGACGACACTGCATTTGCTGATTGTTGGGGCACTGAGGACATTGACGAATGCGGTGATGGCTTAACATCTTTTGATTGTGGTGATGGTTTCACTGTGGTTAGGGTTTGTAAGGCTGGAACATCTGTTAGTTTTGAGGCAGGTATATGTTTCGCCTTGATTTTTCTTCTGACCTGGTTGTGCTGTACGTTAGCACCGTTTACAGTGGGCGCAGTAATTTGCACACTGTTGTTTTTGACTAGTTGAGATGAGGCTAACACTTCTCGGCTGGGCTTTGAAACACGATAGCGTTTCTTCAATATTTTTCGTCTGATTTCATTTTGTGGCAATTTCATGCATTTAACGACAGGAGGTGAGTCATCTGACCCTGCTGTATAGGCGCGTTTGACCCTGGAACTGACTGGTATAAATAATGTGCTATCCGCATCACTGGTTTCAATCGAACTGGCTGTATCAATGTATGTCTCTTGTTCATAGAGTTCTACCATTTCTCTGTCATTTTGTTCGTTGGGGTCTGACCAAGTTGTGCCGGGGCCGACACTGTCTTCTCTCATGTCTTGTTCTGTTTCGTCTCCATAAAGATTGCTGGTATATGGTTCAACAATCTGCTTGGGTATAGTTTCTTCAGGATCTGATTGTTCTGAACGACCAATCTTGTTCTTGTGGTATAGCAGTGTTTGGTTTTCACTAGTGTTAAAACTAGAACTGCCTGAACTGGGGGTGTGATAGGTATCAGCTGACGATTTATCACTGCGGGGGTAAGTTTGAGTGTGGATATAAGGTGCTTTCGTGTTGTCATCGTGTGACGTCTGTGGCATGATTTCTTCATTTCTAATGCGCAGGTCTCTGTCTTGTAGTCTATTACGTAATTCAAGTGGTGGGATGTCCTCTTCACTTTCTGATGAATTCCTTTGTTGTCTTGCTCGTTGTATTTCATCTGTAGGTGGTCTGGGTATGTGGTCGTCTTGGTAAAATTCAGAGTCTGTCGTCTCTGACTCTGATATGTCAGACGAATCTGTACTGGATGGATTATAATTTAGGGTGGCCTTTCTGACTGGTCTTGTATTTGTCGTCAGAGGCGGAATGGGCCGGTGATTATCAATTTTGAGTTGTTTTACGTGAGCTTTTGTTTGGTGGTGTTTCTCTTCATTCCAGATAATGAAGTTTACAGGCGTAGTTTGTTTCATGATTTTGTAGCCATCTAACCATCGGTCATCGAATTTTGAACTGCGTACATGTTTCTTGTAGTATACTCTGTCTCCTATTTTGTACGTTGGTAGCTTGGCTTATTTATCATGTTGTTTCTGTTTCTTGTGAAATGCCTTCTGCGTATTTCTTTGTGCAATCTGATGAGCTTTATACTTTTCTTGAAGGATTATTTCGACGGGGTCTTCTCCCATGTATTTTCTTTGTGGGCGAAGTAGGTTGTCTAACGGAAAGTTTGGTTCTCTTCCGTATAGCATGAAAAAGGGTGACATTCCTGTGGTATCGTTCACGTTTACTCGGATGGCTTCAAGAGCTTGGTTAATGTATAGGTCCCAGTATTGGTGGTTCCCCTTGATATATTTGCTAATAATATCATGTAGGGTGGCGTGCATGCGTTCATTTCTGCCATTTGCATTTGGGCAATAATAAGTGGTTGTAGTATGCTCAATATTCAGCTGGTGTAAGGTGGCTTTAAATGGGTTACCGATAAACTGTTTACCGTTGTCTGAAATGATTCGTTTTGGACAGCCATGCCTGGGAATGAATTCTTGTAAAAAAATTTGCGTGATGGACTGCGATGTGGCATCACTGAGTGGGTAACTTTCTGGCCAAACAGAGTATTGGTCAACTATGTGCAGGAGGTATTTGTTGCCTGATTGGGTGAGTGGGTAAGGACCTGATAAGTCAATGCTTACTGTTTGCATGGGGTAATGGGAAGGTTGCATTTCTTGAAGGGGAATTAAATGTGGCTTCATGTTCCGCAATTTACATGTTTTGCAGGTAACCACGTACTCTGTAATGTCTTTGTAGAAGATTTGCCAATAATACCTTTTCTTTATAACATCAATTGTTTTGTCTCTTCCCATGTGCCCGTTGTTATCATGAAACTGTAGCAATACTTCTGGGACTAGATGTGCTGGAATGACTTTTCTTAGTGTCCCTTCTTGTTTACTATCAATATAGTATAGAGCTCCATCCGTTGGGTGTACTGTAAAATCTTTACTTTTTGTTGGGTTTTCCTTCACGTATGTGAGCAGCTTAACAATTTCTGCATCTTTCGCTTGTTCTACTCTCATGTCAAACATATCTTGACTTTCTTCTTCTACTTGAGTGGCAGAATCTGAGGTACTTCTTCGACTTGATGAAGTAATTTCATTAATTTCTTTTGCATTATCGTCAATCTCTGAGGATGTGCCATCATTTTTGACTCTATTTGTTTTCACTTCAGTTTCATCATCATATTTAATCCTGGATAAGAGGTCTGCACAGGTGTTCATTTCGCCTGGGATATGTTCGATAGTGGTGTCGTAGGACTGCAAATTCATTGCCCATGTCTGTAACTTCTTTGGCTGTTCTTGTGTTTTGGTGAGCCAGTTAACCAAAGGTTGATGATCAGTTCTTATAATGAGTTTAGTTCCTCTGACATAAAAGTCAAACTTTTGTACTGCATAGTGAATAGCATATGCTTCTTTCTCAGTGGTGGTCCACCGTTTTTGTGACTTTGACAATGCGTGGGATAGGAATGCAATGGGTTTCTCATTTGGAATGTTTGGTAGGATGGGTGTTTCATCTTCTAGTACTGGTTGTACCAAACATGCACCAATTGCGTTATTTGAGGCATCGGCGTATAGTATCATGGGCTGAGAAATGTCTGGATGTCCAAGCAGTGGGATGGTGGTTAGGGCATTTTTTAGATACTCAAAGGATCTCTGGCAGTCTTCTGTCCATTTGAAGCGTGCATACTTGCGGGTAAGGGCTATCAAAGGCTCTGCTGCTCTGGAGAAATTGATGATGTGGCGCCTATAGTAACCCATTGTACCAATAAATGAGCGTGTTTGTCTCACCGTCTTGGGGCTAGACATTTCTCTTATGGCTTTGACTTTATCTTCATCAGGTCTGATGCCATGTCTATTGATGACAAAGCCTAAATATTTTGTTTCTGTCTTTAGAAACTCACACTTCGACAGTTTTAACTTTATTTGGTGATGCCTGAGTCTATCAAACACTGTTTCAACCTTGCGGAGGTGGTCTTCCATCGTGCCTGCGGTATGTATCAGGATATCGTCTATGTATGCCAGGGCAAATGGATGTAGACCCTTTAACACTTCATCCATGAGTGACATATATGTTGCTGGCGATCCTTTTAGACCAAATGGCATAACATTCCAAAAAAAGCTTCCTATATGTGAACAGAATGTGGATTTCTGTTTTGCCTCAGGTGTCATGGGGATGCACCAAAAGCCTGACCTTGCATCAAGTGTGGTAAAGTATGTAGACTTTCCTAGCGTCGCAAGGAGATCGTCTATCCTGGGGAGGGGGTAGGAAATGACTTTTGTGATTTTGTTAAGGGCACGGTAGTCGCAGCAAAAGCGACTGGAGCCATCTTTCTTTGTTACGATCACTATGGGTGAGGACCATTGGGAGCGGGATCTTTCGATGATTCCTGCCTGTAGCATTTCATTTATAGACCTTTCCACTAGTTCTCTGTTTTTCAAGGGTGTATGATAGGGTTTCATATGTATTGGCTCCTCGGTAGTTGTTTGAATGTCCATTGTGACAGTGTTAGTTCTGCCCAATTCCATGTCGTTTAGTGCGAATACATCTTGGTGCTTTTCTACAAACGTTTTCAAACGTGGCTCATTATCTTCTGTGGCATTCAGGGTTGCAAGTAACTGAGCTATTCTCTCTCTGTGTTTATGATCTGCCACTATATTTCTGGTCTGTCTTGCTGCCTCCGTTTCTTTCCCATAGTATTGGGGCATTTTTCTTGCATCTTGTGAACATCTCTGCTCCTGGTATGTGGCTTTCTTTTGTATATTTCTTTGCCATTCGTTGGGCTGTGCTTGGTATTGTCTCCTCTGCCATCTGCTGTGTGCATTTCCATTTGTCACTGCATTTACTGTATATACGTTTCCTGTATTATTTCTGGGGTAGTCGTTGTTGTGCCATTTTTTCTGATTATTTCTGCCGTAACTGCGCTTATCCGCGTACGTTACTGTATTTCTTCCGTTTGTGCTATAGGGCTGTCTTCTTTCCCTGGGCGAAAATTTCTCATTCTTTCTATTTCCAACTTTGCTGCTATAGTATCCTCCTGTGGTGAAGTCGTATAAGAATTCTTCCTTTTCTTCGGAACATTTAATTGGTTTTGGGACTTTATCATATCCACCTGTTTTTGAGTTATATTGATACTCCATGGGGCATGTATCTCTGTCTTGTCGCTTCGGATATCCTCCTGGCAAGACAATCTCTGTTTCTCTGTTACTCTGTGATATACAGCACTTCATCTTTTCTCGTGGTGTGCTGGGGCGCAAGAATGAGTAATTATAGTCTCTTCTGCCATATTGAGGAATCGATCTCCAAAAAGTTGTACCGATTCATCTCTTTCTTGTTTCATGCTTCTAAGGACTGACCAAGCATGCATTTTGTCTATGATTTCCCCATATCTCTGGGTGAGCTCTTTTTTTAGGGACTCGTAGGTTTCTGTGGGGTACTGCTGCGACCTCCTTCTTAAAAAATCAGTCACGTACGAATCAGAACCTAACAGAGCGATTTTCTTTTTCTCTTCATCAGTTGTTGCCTCTGCTAGTGCCGCAAATTTGTCCATGTCGGACAACCATCTTCTGAATTTTTTTTTTGTTTCCATCGAACGGCTGAACAATGGATCTAACCTGTGTGAATTTCGCGTAGTTGTCATTTTTCTGTAGGGTTTCGGTAATTTGCCGTAGCGCTATTATTGTTGGTCCTTCCATATTTTGTCTGTCCTGGGGCTGCAGTGGTTGTGCTTGAGCGAATCTGTTTTCCTGTTGCTGCTGCTGTTCTACCCCAATTTGCTGGAAATTTTCCATTAATTGATCCATCTTTGCTTCTGCTCTTTTATAGAGGACTGGTCACTAGGCAACAAGTTGAAATTCCATATTTTCAAGTAAGTGCATATCAGTAGTGCAATAGGGATTATTCTGCCTCTTCAGGATATAAAATTGCCATATCTCCTCCTGATATGTTATTGCTTCATCAAAACAAATCAATCCTGCATGTACATTTGAAAAGAAATCTTTCAGCCATTGTTCCCTTTCTAAATCTGCAACAATCATTCGATTTCGACATGTCAATAATTGTATAGTAATTAGTTCCTACTTACAGACTTCGAATATAGAGTTTAAATACACAGAAATGCACTTTGAAGAGAACATGCCATCATCCCTGGAATTTCTAATTCTTCAACTTGAATAACTTTCATGCAGAAAACCACTGCGTTATGAGCACAAACTTGCTTGTCTTACTAGCTAGACGCGTACCTTTTCTACTAACTAGGCTGCTGGGGAAAAATCGCGTCCCTTCTACATTTTCTGCCGGCTGAATAATACTGAGCCTTACGATTGGTTAAAAATCACGTGACTAACGCGACTCTACGAGCGAAGCTTAGCCTAATTAAAATTTAATCTGTTTCTAGGAAAGTAGAAATTTATATGCTAATCTGGTTTTTATAGCCTGTTTCCAAAGGAACAACTATGTACACGGCTACACGGACAGCCTGTGGGTCCCTGTTGGTCTGTGCACATATCTCAGTGTAAATAGACACTTCGTGCAGAAACAGGTAAGCCTACGTAGACCATCATGTCATTGGGATAATGCAGTGGGGGAATTCCTACAAAGATGAGATCCATTTCCCATCTATATTTATGAACAACAAACAAGAACAAACTTACAACTATTTTTCTTATCAGCTGTGGCCAGTTCAGGTAGACCCAGACAAAGATGAGGATGTGCATATGTTCTTTGCCAGGGGAAGAAGATGGAAAAGACTTAGGCTTGTTGTCAACCCAGCATTCTCTGCCTCCAAGATAAGAAAGGTAACGACCATTGACAGTTAACTCGGTGTGTGTAACAAATAACAGATAATTCTCTGCCTCAACATCTTACTTACTGTCTCAAACCACTTACAGATAACCACTGACAGACAGTTCGCTGTCTAAGTCTTTGACAGGTGCCTCTTTATTCTTATCTCTGACAGATAACCTAGTACACAAGGGAGATGACAGTCAGGTATTGGATTTTACTATCTGACGTTTCTTGCTACCCAAGTGCATTAACAGAAAACTTGCCTTCAGCAACAATCTAGCTTGGACTGCCGCTAGAAACATGCAGGCTGTAAATTTGTCTGGTTTGCTTCCTGGTTATTTGTTCAACATCCATGGCTTTCCGTTCCTCTGGAAGCTAGTGCTCACAAGCAACTTCTGTCTAAATTGAAAATGTATCACAACACTACTATGCTCATCGAAAGTTGCCACACAATATGAAAGCTCCTCCACAAAAATGTCCTCTAAAGAAAACTCAACTCACAGCTATCCTCTCTCGCCTCAATCTCTCTTCAAAGTTCCTCTTTATCAACCAAACGCTAGGTCACCTTAGTCACGTAATCTGATACGACACATTTTCAATTGAAACATCTTCTGTCATATTTGCTCCTGCTAAAGGTGTGTCATAAGTAAAATTTAGTCACAACACAATCTAACACAGAAACTATGACACCATTTGTTCAGAAAACCATAAGAAACTTACATACCAAAACTTGCAGATACAATACACACAGTTATCTCCCTGATGTACTTAACTCAACTCCGCCTAGGCCGGTCCCAAGCCCGGCTGAAAAATAGAGGAGGGGGGCCTGCATGGAGGCTGTAAGGAGGCAGCACCTCAACCATGCAAAAGGCACAACAGGCTTACGCGAACTACAAGAGAGAGAGCCGGACTGATTCTGAAGGTGACGAACTGGAATGGACTACGGGAGGAAGACAGCCGATAGGATAGTCTGGCGCTTTCTCTTCCAAACCTCTACTCCTCACGGTAGAAAGGGAACGACTAAGTAAGTATGAATGTATGTACTTAACTCCCTTGCCTCCTACCAAAATCAGAACAATTGTTGCAATCATAGACATATATTTTGCTGCCTCATTCGGAGACAAATACCTTACTGTTTCATCCACTGACAAATAATCACAGTCTCAACAATTAACAGATAACGACGTGCCTTAACGACTGATGATATCTCGAACACTGAAAGACAACCATTTCAAGGTCACTTACTGCCGCAACCACTGACAAATAATCACTGTTTAATTACTGACAAATAAACATGCGTTGGCCAATGACAAATAATGTATTGTCTCAACCACTCACAGATAACGTGCTCTTCATCTACAGACAGATTGTCTCAGACACTAACAGATAAACAGTCTCAAAACCGCGTTTTAACTTAATCTCTCCTACGAAAATCCGTCTTGAGTGTGCTAATTCGGCATGCTAGAGAATCTCTGTTTTCTTTATCTGTCACGAGATCTTAGTTTACACATAAGAAATCCTTGACCTAAGAAGAGATACTTTCACACCTCTAAGCTTGAGAAATCCTGCATATATGTGGGACAGCCTACTACAGTAGAGACGTAACAGGCTGTGACATTGCCGTACGCATAGCGAATCACTGGCTGAGAAAACCACTAAAAGATCACCAGGATAAACTGATATTAGAGGTATATTAGCATTTTTCTAATTAAAAATGGGAAGGACTTTGCCATATCTTATCTCCGGATTGAAGCGGTGCGGAACCCATGGAACAAATGCGGAGTGAGTAAATGTAGTAACAAGCGAAAGATAAGTCACTTTTAATTCAACACTTCCATTTGTCTATGTCGGAGATTAGTGCTCGAAATGAATGAAGTGCTAGAAATTATTCAAGTGTAATTCTGGAAGAAAACAGACTAGAAGATTAGACTTGGAGCATGACAAGCACCTGTGGGCTTTAGGAGGTCACAAAAAGTGTTGTTAAATAATAATGTTTGGGAAAATCCTGTTGGAAGTGTGCCTGCACTGGATTCCCCCAGGAAGAAGAAGCAAAGTCGCAAGAAAACTTAAACCACGCACTACCCTGAGATAACAGTCTCCTGCCTGATCGATGGGAAGAGAAGAAAGTCATAAAAACAAGCTGTCTAACTGCAACGATATACAGACGAAGCTAAGTCGAGAAAGACTAAACTCTAGCTTCGATATCCTACTTGTGATGCTAACTTAAGACAGATCATGTAAAAACAAGACTCCTATAACAGTTTAAAGGAAGTTAATCCTGAATTTAGTTAAATATACTTGTATTAACTTTGATAAACATTTATTAACTGCCCCATTGTCATACTAACGTTTCTTGTAATAAATATATACATAGTCACTTATATTTTTATACAGCGAGCCGAAACTTTCTTTCAGGGAGATTTCAGGATAAGATATCTTATCTTCGTTCTTTGTTTATCTCAGAGAGAAATATACCTCTAGACTATCCTCTCTATCAATCTATCATCTAATTTAACCCACTTGCCACAGTGACATTCTGATACTTTTTCATAAAGTGATACTTCACTTTTTGTTCTTAATTTTATGAAAGTGAAATGGTTTTTAAAAGAGTTGTTATTTTTCCTTGCGTTACTGGTATTTCTATCCTCGCAAACAAATTTTAGATGGTTCCAACAGTCAACGAATGCATCAACCACCTTCTTGATGTTATCAGAGATTCTGCTAATCAAGCCTCGGGAAAAACAATCGAGCTGATGGAGTAAGTTATATTACGGTTTAATTGGTATTAAAGTTACTTTTCAGATGGTTTGTATAATATTTCTGGCAATGTTTAAGGCATTACATGTGCTACACCGTAATTAAAATTCGGGTTTTTTAGTGATGGGTGTCCAGCGTGAGTGTCAGAGAGTTCGTATGCTGGCTTATGCAATATGATGTTAGCAAATCATCTCACTTTACCAGATATAAATGTATAACCTCAGTAAGTTTATATTCTCATGTACACAACATGAACTTGCAGTATCAGCAAGTGTTTTTATGTTATGTTGTACGAGCGCACACTACCAGTAAGTTAACATTATAGTATCTATCTATTGAGCGTACAATATAAGCGATATAACGTCTCGTTTTAAACACAATAAACGTGCAACATCCGTTATCTATCTATCTATCTATCTATCTATCTATCTATCTATCTATCTATCTATCTATCTATCTATCTATCTATCTATCTATCTATCTATCTATCTATCTATCTATCTATCTATCTATCTATCTATCCTTTTGGGTCATTTCTGACTAAAGTAGCGTGCTCCCGAAACGATGTCTAGGTGGGCACGAGGTTGGGCACTTGAATAAAGAGGTCAAACTGTTGTCCATGCAGCATGTCTCTGCTGGCGAGATCAGCCGTTACACTAGCATCATATACGAGGTAGCTTCAAAAAGTTCCCGGAATAGTCGACTCATGTTTGAATGAGTGATTATGTCATAGAGATTATAGTTTTATAATTTGGTAGTGACCTTGAGGAAACGACATGGCTGATGTAACCTTCACATGTACTCTCGAACAGAAGTTACAGAAGTTTGTGTGTGTGGTGTGCACGTAGCATCGTCGGAGTTGAAAATGTCCTTGATTGAACAACGTACAAATGTCAAAATTTTTGTTTTGCTTGAGAAGTCAGAGACAGTAACCTTGCTTAATAAAGCATATGGTGATACCGCAATGAAGAAATCGCAAGTTTCTGAGTGGCACAAGCGTTTCCG